>JAHPZR010004075.1:0-19602 GCA_019787425.1 Platygyra sinensis
AAGTGTTTGTGTAAGTTATAAATTGAATATGATAAGCTTCCAATTCTGTTGTTAAAGACAAGCTTATGTGCAGCAATTTATGGTAATCTTGGATCTTGTGGCCTTGGTGAAGAATATTGACCTTGTAGGAAATAGGACAAGTTATGGTTTGAGGTTTCACGGCATATTTTCTGTTTTCATGTGAAGATGGAAAAGAAATCTGTTGCCAAGGAGATGTATGCAGGCCTTTAAATTTTAAATGTATTTAATACGGTCTTTTGTTTTTTTTTTTTCAGGAACGTGGAGTAGGGATAATAAATGCCTCTCCCATATCAATGGGCTTGTTATCAAATCGTGGGCCTCCTTCATGGCATCCAGCTGGACAATGTGTACGTGACAAGTGCAAACAAGCTGCTAGCTACTGCCAGGTTTGTTATAAGATTAATTAACATATTACCTTAATCCTGTAGAATTGGTAATTTGTTAGTAGTATGAGGCTATCGAAGTAAAATGGATTCAGTCAGAAGCATCTTTCAGAAGTCTTTTGGAAGTCTCTTTCATTCTTGGCAAGTTGAAGCTGCAATCAGGGACTGAATTGTTAATACATTTTCACAAATGGGATGTTTTTAAATAGAAATTCATACTTTCCTTGTTAGAGAAAACACCAAGACAACCTCACTTCCCCGGCAGTCAATATTGAAACAAGCTTTGTCAATGCTGTCACATCATAATGATATTGGGCGGTATTCCTCTATTACATGTAGCTATGAGAATAAACGTACTGTAAGGCTGTGTGACAGAGGGCGAGTCAATTAACAGTTAGCTTTTTATCAACTTGGTTACCTTAAGACATTGTACCTGTGAGAACTGCTATAGAATTTATACTTTTTAATATCTTGAGACTCAGTTGATTAAGTACGATCTGACAGACTGAGAGAATTACCTCAAATGTAGTGCACCTTTCCTTACATGGGATTTTTCTTTGAAGGAACAAGGTGTTGACATCTCAAAGCTTGCTCTTCATTTTACATTGGGAATAGAAGAAGTTCCTACGACCTTGGTGAGCACTGCAAGTTTGGAAAATCTTCAGAAGAATCTTGATGCTGTTGACCAGACATTAACAGACACTGAGGGAAAGTGTTTGCAGTATATCATAGACAAGTAGGTGGTCTTTTTGTGAATGTTGTACTACATAGCACTATGAACACAAATGGTGGAACAGAGAATTAACTCTGAAATGTAAATTAAAGTGCTTATTGGACCCATGAATAACCCACTGGGCGTTAGCCCGCTAGTAAAGGGCAACAGGGAACCACACGAGGTAAAGAAAAAATCTTTTGACCTCAGTGGGAATCGAACCCACGACCTCCGGATTAGATCTACCGTTACTTTGCCGACTGAGCTACAAGGTCGGACAGAGAAAGTCAGGGACAATTTTAGGTGGTGAATCGCGGCAAAGAGAAAGTAAGGGTACATATGAATGTTGTGCTACGTAGTACTATGAACACAAATGGTGGACAGAGAATTAACTCTGAAGTGTAAATTAAAGTGCTAATTGAATCCATGAATAACCCATTGCGCGTTAGCCCTAGTAAAGGGAAACAGGGAACCACACGAGGTAAAGAAAAGATCTTTTGACCTCAGTGGGAATCAACCCACGACCTTCAGATTAGATCTGCCATTACTCTGCTGACTGAGCTACGAGGTCGGACAGAGAAAGTCGGGGACGATTTGTGACCTGGTGTGTACATGTATTTATTCCCCAGAATAAGGTACAATTAGTGGGTTTGTGCACACTAATTCTTTAGTTGTCAACTGACGAACTGCTTTTCATGTTTATGTTTAAGATATTCAAATGTCATGATAAGTACAAAATGTATCTTTCTGGTGTCATCTGCTGATCATGATGAAATTATTTAACTTCACTTCCATTCATGTTAGAAACTTGTGTGGTTTTTGTCTGGCCATATTGAAGCATTCCAAACCATTTTATAACTAGTGCTCTTTCTATCCTAAACAATTCTAAGTGACTGACAGTAGATTGTTTTTGCAATTTCTTTTGCAGTATTTTCAAACCAAGTGGTAATCTTTCATGGGAAGGTGTGGAAGTTTCCAGGTACTGGCAGAAAATGAATCGACTAAAGCCTGTTCGCCCCCTGGCAATGTCATAACATTAGTGCTTGTATCAATGTTCCACATTAATTTGAAGTCTAGGGAGTGTTAATTTAATAGAAGACATTAGTTTTTAATCTGGATATGGACTGTGTCATCAAAATAATTATTTGACATGTAAATTACGTAAAATGTAAATAAATGGTCAATCTATTGTGTGATCAAAATAGAGATTTGAAAGGACGGTTTCTGCTATGTAATAAAAGTTATTTCCGGCTTTGGACAGAGGATTTGTTCAGTTTTTTTTTTTTCAAAAAAGAAAATGCCACTTAATACGCAGTTTTCTTGGCTCAAAGATTTTTGCCAGTATTTAAGGGAATTGTACTCTGGGAGCTTTTCTTTTTTGGTCGAAATTTCAATTAATGTACTCTGATATACGTCCTTGGTCTTGTTAAATTATTTTGGCCATTTATAAATATATTTACAACAAGTCAATGTATATTAGGCAAGGAAGCCCTGAGGGAAGTCAATAGTATAGGACAACCTGAAACTTACCCAAGACACAACAAAATAGTAAAAATGCTGTTATTGGCACACAAAATGATCATAATTTAGGATAAAGTAGTTAAAAAACTAACATACTGTATGAATGTGCAAGAGCAAAGGAAGGTAAAAGAAAAAGCAAATATGAGCACACTAAAAGAAGTATGCAGCTGAATATCTGAATAATGTTTTATTAGATTAGATGTTCAACAATTTGGGCTAGCCACTTGCAGTCAAACCAGATGTTCTTTTGATGGCAACTTTGCAAACCTCCACTGCAACGTCAGTATTTGATTGACAGTTTGAGTTGAGCAAGTTGCAATCCGCGCGAGCAAGTTGCTATCACTTCCGTGCCGTTTTCAAAAATCATTTGAAAAGCAGTTTGCGACTCGAAATTCTTACTGTGGCTTATGATGGCTAACACACATTATAATCGTATCATGAGGCTTGAAAAGGGAGAAAATAACTGCCCTGTGGACATCTGGTCAGTTCAAAACAGGCACAAAACGTGGAACAAGTTGGATTATCGCCTCAAACGGTATCTAATATTCCACCACATGCTACCAAATTGTAAACAAACTTGAAGTTTTGTGTATTTATGGACATATAAACCCAACAGTTGCAGTCCTGTCGTTTCCATATAATTTTACAATGCATGCACGTAACTTATCGTTCCTTTGAGTTTCGATAGCCAACGAATTAGCAACAATAGTAACTTCCTTTACATAACGAAACAACTGCAGCAAACGGTACAGATTCTTTTACGCAATCGAGAATATCTTGGTACAGCATGTGGTTGCTCATGCAGTGGCTCATCCACGTTAATACTCCAGTGCAAACTTGTCTTCAAAATACTGAATTAACACTTGAAAGTTCTGAAAATCTCAACAAGTTCTTGCCATCAGGCACCAAATGAACTGAGCAACTTTCTTGACTCAAACTGTCAACCAAAATACCAATGTTCCGGCGGAAGTTTGCAAAGTTCCCGTCAAAAGAACATCCGGTTTGACGGTAACTGGTTTCAATTTCATAATAATTGTCAAGTTTAATTTGCAGTTCAACACTGGCATAAGTCATGTAACTGGAGGCTATCGTGAATATGATCCATCTTACAGTACTGCAATGCTGCTATTGAAAATGAAGGTTTCCTTTTGTGGCATATAATTATACATTATCACTCATAAAGCAAGTGCTCATGACCTTAACTTAAATCTGTATTGCAAATCAATGTTCATGAAAATATGCATACTGCTGATAGAAAACAATACATTTACTGTTGTCACTCATTGTTTTTATTTTCAAAAGACTCTTGTAAGTTGTTACATGTTATTAATTCTAGCTAATATGAATATGTAAAGAGAATAATTATGTAAAAATATAAAAATAGTTTAAATAGAGCTTTATAAACTGCACTATTTTCACTCATGTGCTTGTACATGTAGTTTTTCAGAAAACTCCTGCTACCCGTATCTTTATTGAATTATCTCTTGGAGAAAACAGTATCATAGTGTAATGTACTTACACGTCGATGCCAGCAAACAAAAGGCAAGGAATGTTCCCTTGGCTTCAGCAGACGTTTGTGGGGGAGGAAGATTATATGATGAGCCCAAAGAATGTCTGCGTAGGAGGCTACTAGTCCTTCAAAATGTAATCTGAATCCCTTCGAAAATGCCAAGATGTGGCACAAGAGCACACTGCTACATTACTCACTATTTATCACAGATTATAGTTCACCACTAAATTTTCTCTGATTCTTGTTGGTTTAAATTGATCATGTGAATTGATGTGATAGTGTTCATCCATGGTGAGATACTTTCAGCCCATAGTGCCTATTTGCAGAAAATACCCAGTTGGATGGTAGTTGTCCATGAAAATTTTTTGCAAACAAGCGGGTGTGTAGAATGAACAATTGGAAATGTATGAAGGGGGTTTTGTCTTTTTTCAAACTTTGCATTTGACTTTCACAGCTTTCATCTCAAAAAGTTCAAAATAATTCAGTTGATTTTTGAACTAGTGCCGCAGAAGAAAATTTAGTGGTGAACAATAAACACAATAGTGTGGTTGTGTCTCAAACTATCAGTCTGATAGTTGCTGCTTGGAAATTCAATGTTCTTAAAACTAGCATATTTGCCCTTAAAGCTTTGCTTCTCAGGCAAATATTTTTTTGAAATCAAATTTCTGTGGGCAATTATCAGCCGAGAGTTCCAAGACAGAAACGCTCTATTGTTTAAAAAGATAGTGAGTAGCATAGCCAATCAGAGACTGGTATTTGTGATAGGATGCTAGCAGATTTATACCAACCTGATAGAAAAAACAGAACTAGCACAAGCTATTGACATGATACTTTGAGCACCAAAGTGAACAAGTCATTTCCTTTCTTTCATAATGATTGCAAAATTATCTAAAAGAAATAGAAATTATGTCCTTCATGTTTCTATGGAGTTTTGATTTAGTTTTACTAGCATTCTTTCACAAATGCTGTTCTCTGATTGGCTATGCTACTCACTTTTATCTATGCTGTGACAGATACCCATAGTGAGTAGCATAGCAATGTACCCTTGTTAACAAATTGAGGGCCGCTTCTTGACAAGTGTCTGTGAAGAGGATTTAAATAAACTTTTGACCAACTAGTATAGTTATACTACAGCAACTATTCGATTTTTTGCTCTCGATTTCTATGTCAACTATCAGCAGGTGATATAAATCTGAAGCTCATAATCTAATTGTTTGATAGAAACACTCATGGAAGTTGGAAGAACGCAAAAAAGTTGTGGAGTCAGCTGGTGTTCCCACCACACTTCTTGTTTTGTTGTCAGATTAGATGCTTTTGTAGGTTTGAATCTGAAAATTGTGGGGATCTAGGCATTTAGAGGTTTCTGCATGACTCATGTGCAATCTAGAGTGCATGTACCTGTACATGTAGGTGGATGGACCTCTCAGAAGTGACCCACAATGCGACCAGCTATGTATAGACCTGACATATTTGCAGGTGGTTGCCTATAAGAGGTTGAATGTATTGTATAATACAGATGGCATTAAATAGAGTAAATAAATAATTACATGACTATGGTTCAAGGTAAAAGCTTAACTGAATCCTTCATAGGAAAAAAAGTTGGTGACTGGTTCTTAACGCACTGAAACCTTGACCTTTCTTTGAAGTCTTGCAAGACCAAGCTAAATAAATAATCTGACGATAATTTAACAATAAAAGCAAAACTCATAATATTAAAATATACTTACCAAAAAACCGTGAACACCAGAGAAAATTTCTGGAATGTTTATTGTTTTGCGACCAATCAGAAACGAGATGAAACCGCAAAAGATAACCACCAAACCGCAGCATGGATTAGTGACAACTTGATTCGAAACAACGAGCTGGCTTTTTCTTCCACTACAAATCTTCAATTTTACCGTTTTCAGATACTGAAATTGTCCTTTTTGTATTTCAGCGTATTTACACCCAATCGCAATAACGTTGTCACAGAAAAAAGCAAAAAACAAAAAGCCAAATAGGAATTAATCAGGGAAATTTGAATTTCTATTGTTCTTAGATACTGTATATGAATGAAAAATACACTTTTTTATTCATGTCATTCATTAACATTATATTTTTATTCGTGTACAGTATCTGAGAACAATGGAAATTTAAATTTCTCTAATTAATTCCTATTTGGCTTTTTGCTTTTTGCCTTTTGCTTTTTGCTTTTTTCTATGACAACGTTATTGCAATTAGGTGTATGTGAAAAGAATAGATATGAATGATATGTTTAGTGACATATTATTGGAAAGCAATGTTGAATCGAGTAGATGGGCTCAGACAAGGCTAGACAGTGCATCTGAGAGCAAAAAATAACGAACCAATCAGAAGCGGGGCTGACCAATGTGCTTCACGTGCAGTTCAAAGGGTCATGCTAGTTGGCTGTGATTGGTGATTTTTGAACCGTAATTTTTTGTAGCTGAGAAGCCTTCATCCAAAAACTTGTACCGTGTAAATTTTGACAATTTACACTCGCTTCTAGGTCTATTCCAAATTCGTTAGTTTGGTTTTTGAAGGTTAGTCGTGGAAGAAAAGCCAGTTCGTTGGAAGAAAACACCAGCTCGTTGTTTCGTTGTTTCGCAGTTTCATCTCGCTTCTAATTGGTTGCAAAATAATAAACATTCCAGAAATTTTCTCTGGTGTTCATGGTTTTACAGGAAGACTGTAAAACACAAGTGTTGGAAGGCATCTCTTTGGTCCAAGATATTTCTTTCCTTCCTCCTTACAGAAGAAAGGTTTTAATTAATCTTTGATGCATTCCCAGTGTAGATTTAAGTTCATACCACATTGATAAATACTTTGTCCACAGTGTGTTTGACATGGCATCTCAGATGTTCTTACTCTCGTATTCATCCTTGATCTTGTTGTTTTAGATCCTATTGAGCTCTTTGCTTTGTGCTGTCACTGCTAACCAATCAACTGTTTTGTTGTCAAAGATATCAGGTCTTCTGAATTGTTCAATCTTGTTTTGTGTTGAACTCCATGGCAGTTGTTTAGCTATTCGTTCCATAAGAGCACTTTTTGGTGAGCGACCTTTTCTGTAAGGCTGAATGAGTGAGATATCAAAGAACAATGTTTAGTTGACAAAGTGGCAATTAATGATTGATGCAATAATAAATTCACAGATTTAGTGCCAGAACTGTTGAAGGTCTCTATGTGTACATGTACAGCTGTATGCATGGTGACTTCAAACACCGGAGCTGAGAATGCTTTTGTAAAAATTAGATCATTTGAAATCACAGAACATTCAAGCAATAATGGGAATAATAAGGTTACTAAAAAAGTTATAACATGGTAATATTTTGAATAAAGTTAAGAAGAAGTTATCCAGATTAAAACTCTCAAGCTGACACCGCAAGAGAAAATTGAACTTGAAGTTATCCATATTTCAATTAAAACGGACATTTTGCGTTAGTTGAAACCACAATAACAGACTCAAAGCATTCTTTTGGGATTGACATCAACTTTCTCAAGAAATTATGCTTGAGAATTTAATTGTGGGGTTATACCTAGAGAAATGAATTACAGTGACATGCTTTAAATAGTGTTGAACAAGTTACCGTCCTGTGAGTAGATTTTTAGTAAATAATTTTTGCACTTATTGCTCAAACTTAGAATGGAATCCATCTTAAACTAGCACAAGACCAGGGTTTTGTTTTCAGTTTTGTGTCTGTTATTTTAATATAATGGTGGTGTTTAAAATATTGATTATGTAAATCATGAAAAGTGTTTAAAAATATATTAGGGGTACTAGGTGGTATGAATTAATAAACAAACAAGCAAAGAGAATTGAATAGGTCAGGGAGTAGTCCCATGTTTATCATTTGACCAACAGGGTATGGTAAGTAAGCCATGTCGTCATACCCCTTTTTGTAAGATGAGTGTACTATCCCAGTGTGGTTGCTGTTCTCTGTATGTTATCATCTGTTTTCTGTACCCATCTTTGGAATTTAAAAACTCCTGATCTTTGTAAGCTGTAAACAAAGGTATAAAAAGATTCATAAAGATCCTGTCAATGCTTCGTACTTATCACTGACAAAACTATACTATGATGAATGTATGCAATTATGTAATCATTGATAATAATTTACATCACTTTTGAGAGTGGGTGCATTTAATTCCAGCCATCTCTGGAGGCCTACATTTCAAAAATTCATGAATGTTTTAAGCATGTTCACTTCACACTCCACAAGGAAGCGGAGTGCTTGCTCTTCCCACCCTCTGAAACACACTGTGGATCCTGTCTCATGAGAATTCTGAACAGCATTTTGAGATCATTATGGCAAACAATTGAACTGGCAATGATTTGTGTTCATTGATCTAATTGTGTAGATAGCTGCCACCTCCAACATCAGTACTTTTACATAGCTGGCAGTTTTCCTGCTACAGCGCACCTATTCTTTGACTAGGTCATGGTCATGTGACATCTAACAATGAAACTTTTTATCACCAAATGGTATGAGCGGGCAACAATGCAAAAACTATGACATCAAATGGGAAACAGTTCACTTTTACCCATAAAATGTTGACTACTGTTGCATGTGATCAGATAATTTATGCAGTTGAAGGTGACTTGATGTTGTCCCTGGAATCTTGGCACATTTTTTCAAAACTATCTTCTGTTTTGTGTTACGAATTGCTATATAACAAATCACTTAATGACTGGTCTCTTGGGGAACTGTGTATTTTGTTTCCCTTGCACCAGTCATTCAGGGTTAAATATTTTCCATTTCTTAATGTTTTAAAGTTGTATTGTCTTTGTTTAGGAGTCTTTTAACTGCTGTGCATTGTTTGGTCTTTGTATTCTTGTGAACCAGTACATAAGAACAGAACCAATGTTTCACTCCTATTTGAAGAGCAAGGCAGTTCAATTTTACAATTTGAACGGACACCATAATTATTACTTGACTAAAATGATAATAGGCCATATTCGTATTCCCGGCATCGGACTGGAACTAGCTTCCAAGTGAGGCTGATGCGGGGGAGTCTTTTCAAATACAATGATATTCCCCCGCATGAGCCTCCATTGCATGCTAGTTCCAGTCCAATACCGAGAATACGAATATGGCCTATTGGATCATATATACTCAGAGTTCACAAAGGAAGGATGCATTCTACTGTTATCTAAGATAATGTTTGGGAATATGAGGCAGGTGATACTTACGATCATATAATACATTTAATGTTCTGGAGTTGAACTTCAGATTACCAGGGTCATGGTCATAATTAGTGGTGAACTCTGGTAAGCCATACTTCTTTGGATTCTCCAGCTAGATTGCAACACAAGTCAAAAGTTTAATGGACCTTTATACTATTGCCATACTTTTTAGGGTTTTTTCCATTACCAAACAGAAAATAAACCTTGCTGCTCGATTTGCTGTGCATGCAGGATTTAGGAAATAATTATGCATAAGCAGAATCCTTTGCAAACTCATAAAAATATTGGACCTCGATCAACCTTGCCAAATTTTACACAGAAAGTAAATCAGCAATTCTACAAGCGACTTTGTGCATGTTTTGGCCCAGTTCCTGTACAGCTTTCTCCCAGGCCTTCACAGTCAAAAGAGTTCAGTGACGTATCCCAGACAAACGGCCTGGATCTCGTCCTGAACCATGTGACCCAAAACAAATGACTGCAGCAAAAATTTAATATTGAGGCCTAGTTCCGAGGCAGTGCATAATTTGGCAACAGGTTTGGTGCTACTGTATGACTGAAAAAATAATTATTTTAAACCCACAATTTTTGCATAATAAAACAATAATAACAATGATAATGATGACATTTATAATGCCCAAATTTCATAAAATGTTCAAATTATGATACATCATATTACAACACCCTTATTAGAGGATATAGGTCACTTGACCTGTGATTTGTTGTCACATAGTACGTAGAAACAACCATTATTATTCGATCAAAATATTTCCCCATTTCTGATTGGTTAAAGCCACATGCATAATTCACCATAACCAGCTGCTGTTGACCAAATTTGGAAAGAATCTTCGCCATATTGAATCAATGATGTCAAAAGTGCATTCTGCTGCAGATTATTGAACCGATGACGTCAAAGTGACGTCAAAAGTGCAGCCTGCTGCAGATTATTGAACCATTGACTGAGAAAACCTGGTGATGAGATTGTGTTATTTTGGTGAGCAGAAAAACAAAAAGCGAAATGGCGAAACTCCTTTAAGTAATTGGGCAAGTAATTTCAAAATCGGCCAAGCACGCAGCACGAGGCCGATTTGAAATTAACCCCTTCAGTGCCAAGGGGTTTCCCTTTGACGAGTAAAATCGTCTGGCGTTAGACAGAGTAAAATCTATAAGTACGTCCTTGGCACTGAAAGGGTTAAGAGCACAATTACCCCTTAATTGTACGACATGAAGTCCTATTACTAATTAATCATAACTATAACAAAATTTGAGAAGAATATGACAGTAGTATAAACTACTTGACAGGTTAATATATTCAACTTCTAAGCATGCTGTGGAAGACAACCCATTCAAGTGCAACTAGCACATGCTTGATGATGCGTACTGTCCAATTGCTCAGGCATGACACGTACAACTGTCCAATTACAAGTACATGCAACTGTCCAATTAATGCTCAAATCAGGGCTGCTGATGACCAATCAGATTTGAGAATTTTGTTATAGTTACGATTAGTTACGATATCATTATTATAAATCTAATTTAATATCTGAAATAAATTAATTAACAATTAATCTGTGATTCACTATAACATAATCCAGATATGAGCTTATGTCTATAATTACGCGGTGGAAGTACTTACCGGTCTGAAATCGTCTCCTCTGAAGGCATGAGGTCCTGGTGTTACATAAGGCTCGCGCTTGTGAATACCATTCCTGACGTACATAATTTTAGCTGTGTGAGAGTCGGGAAGACTAAACTGTGTGGAGAAGGGTGCTTTGTCTGACACCGGGGTTCAAGTATTTTTGGTAATGGAATACGTTCGAACTCGATGTGCTGTTTCCTTCTTTCCTTTGCCTTTTTATTCCATTCCTCATCGTTGTATCCTGGTATCATGGCCTTCCTGCTATTTCGTTTCGGCGGCTTTGGTTGGTAGATTTGAAGGGTGAAGTCAGGGGGCCTGATATCCCATGGAGTTTTCTTCTTCAGTTCATCTTCTCTGTGAACTTTGTCACGAGCCCGCTTGGATTCTAAGAAACAATCGCTTCGAGAAAGAAGCAAATCTTGTGTGGCATTAAATTCACTCTGAAATCGAAAACTAAAACGCAACCCGTCATATCGACTGTTCTTTTGCATTCTCCCTTGAAGAACGCCACTTGTTGATTCTTTGGTGAATAGAACGCTTGAAAAATTAATTCTATTTAGTTTTTAAATATGCCTTTTACACCCTGTAGAGCAAAGGACCTTAAAGCTTAGAATACTGAAAAGAAAAGAAATGCCTGCTCTGCGTGGTGTATTGAAAGATGAAAAATTAGCAATGCCATATTTAACCTGTGTAATCAGTAAACCTTAGTACGTTGCTATGACAATCTGACTGCACTGGCCTGCATGCAGACGCCTGAACATAGCATATTTGACGTAGTTGTTCTGGCTTCCGTTGCAGTATATGTAGAAAAGAGCGTCCTTTCGCAGTCTTTGTTCTCTGAGTACAAGGAAAAATATTTGCAGAAGATGGAGGAATTTCAAAAACGCTATACTCGAATATGTCGAGAACATCATTTACATCCGTTAGAGGTGATTCTAAATCACATTCGAAGGTGTTCAGAAGGGAATTTGAGTTCTGAGGATATGACGAAGTTGGATCTCTCCTCGTTTAACCTAACTCCAGAAGACTGTAATGCATTTGCCGATACTCTTACAGACGATCTCTTCTTTGAAGAGCTATCTTTTTCCGACTGTTTGCTGAGCGAAGAGTCAAGCAAAATTCTTCTTCGAGGCTTGATGGAGAACAAGGCTGTCAAAAGATTAAACTTAAAAGGAAACAACATTCGTTCTGGGGCAGCGGAAGTTTTGGGTCAGTTCCTGAAGCAAAATACTTGTGTTCGGAGTCTTCTCGTCGAGTGGAACTCTCTTGGCTTGTGGGACAATGGAATGAGAGCTGTTTGCGAGGGACTAGCCCTAAATCAAGTATTATTATTTCTCGATTTGAGAAACAATCAGATTACACATGAAGGGGCTAGCCAAATCGCCGTCGCACTGAAACGTAACCAGTGTTTAAGAGGTTTAGACTTACGCTGGAATAACATCGGCCTTCTTGGAGGAAGAGAATTGCTGGAGGCTTTGAAGTACAACAAAAGACTTGTAGGATTAGAACTTACAGGTAAGCATATTTGGTCTTGTAGCAACGCGATAATTTAGAAGATGTAAACAAATTAAGATGTACAATTATTAAAAGCAACTTCAGAATACCCGTCCATTCTAATTACATGTATCGGTGTGATTTGAAGAACGAGGAATATAACAATAGTTGCTATTTTTATTCAGTGAGATGCTAATAAGTGGACGGATATTCTAGAGTTTTACCCAAACTGGATCATTGAGTAATGCAATTCAAGAGTTTTCATCATGATATTTAACAATTATCCACCACTTTCACAGACACTGAGGTGAATAATTGTTTCATTATATACCACACAAGCTGAATAACTGGCAGACCAAAGAGTAACTTTGTTGGTGACAATATACTGACAAAAGCCATTTTGTCTTTCTTTGGCTGCTCAGAGGTGAATAGTTCTTAGCTAATCACCTCCGAGCTAGCCAATCAGCATGCGCAAAAAGCACCGGTACTATTCACTTGTGTAGCATTTAACAATTATTCGCCGATGGCGAGGTGAATATTGTTGAATAATCCCCGAGGTGAAGTCAAGGGGATTACACGACACAATTCACTGAGCCTGAGGCGAATAATTGTTTTAGTATAATTTCAGAGCTGAACAACAGAGAACAACGGACTAAAACATACAGTATAAACAAGGACCCAATTATTGTTCGTTTGCATACACGCATGGATCTATATAAGAATCAGTTTACTCATGAATCAAAACACTACGAAAAATAAATTCCTCTGGTACCTTAATGTTTTATCGCTGTTGACTTCATCCACAGTTGTCATCATTGTCGCAAAATGAGTAGCTTTAGTTTGGAGAAAAACAGATTTCAGTCAATCGATCCCACCGGTTGGCAATCAACGTAACCACTGCATTTATGCTAGCCTGTGTGGCAGGCGTCCAAAGGGGAGGGAAAGGGGAAAGACAAGTGTGTGAAGCGCGAGAAGATAGGACGCAGGAGGATCACGGTAGGGGAAGCCTGCAAGGACGCTATTGTTTTCTTCATTGCGCCCTCTAATTAACTATGCAAAACCCACTCAACTGTGAAATGTCAGGCTGTCAAAATTATCCAATCAGAATCACACCACTTCTTTCGTGACAAAATCCGTAGGCGCCAACGGGTTCTCGTATTTCTTGTTTTTATTGTTTTGCACGAAAAATTGAATTTTAAAGTTTTTTTCATTCCGCCCTCTAATTAACTATGCAAAACCCACTCAACTGTGAAATGTCAGGCTGTCAAAATTATCCAATCAGAATCACACCACTTCTTTCGTGACAAAATCCGTAGGCGCCAACGGGTTCTCGTATTTCTTGTTTTTATTGTTTTGCACGAAAAATTGAATTTTAAAGTTTGAAGACCTTAGCTTCGGACATTGGGAAAAGTGAGGAGAGGCTACTCCAAAAAGAAAGCAATATTATTGTAACAATGTTTGTAGAGTTTGCCACATAAATCTAAAAGTAACATATGGCAAATGTGTGGCTAAAGCTTGTGGAAATATATTTAAACCGTCGGCGACAAAAGAAATATTCAGAGTTGTCTTAAGCGAATCTCTGAAGAGCTTTGGGATAACAGTGCTTGCTTCTTACATTGATTCGCAGTAAGCCTGTAGTGCCTGTTCATGTTTCAACTGTATGCGACTCACAAGCCACTAAACTGCTACTCTGACTGTAGAAATCGCTTATCAGTGGCACTTTTCGCAGATGCACAGGCAACGTCAAATTTGCCTTAAATACTGTAGGTTAAAGTAGTTATAGTTTCTTTTTCTTGTTGCATTTTCTTTTTTTTTCTCGAAGATATAAGCTTTTAAGCTACACTTAAAATTTGAGTTTAAATAAAGTCATGTTATGTTTATGTTATGTTTGCCCCCTTCGATGTCTTCCAAACAAACTAGCTTCTGAGCAAAATATCAGGCAGTCAAATTCATGGTCTCGACTTCCATAATCTGGTTGATAATAATTCAGAAAAGAGGCGTTTATTACTAACATCGCCTAACATATGATGAATTTAATAGTTCAAAACGATCTCTTGATTTATCTGCCTTGTTGATGGTTCAAGTGACCGGTCGCTGACCAATCAGAAGGTTGGATTATGTCCCGGGGGGGGGTACTTGACCCATGTTTTGGTACAGGGGTGCCGCCGGGGGTTTGAAATCCTGACCCTGTTTAGGACAAAAATACGCTAAAAACCCTACCCTGTGTAGGACAACAACCTCCATTTTAAGACCCTGTTTAGGACAAGCGACAAAATGCACGCTCTCTGGTTTTACAGGAATTTTCTCTCTTTAATAAGTCATTCAAATCGGAGAAATCATGCTCGATATGTCTAAAACCAAGTTGTTGAGTCTCTACACTTAAACTAAACAAAAAGCCGTCAAAAATTAGTTAGCGTAGCAAAATGTCGTCATTGCATCTATAGAAAGCTGATTTTTTAATACCAAATCAAAGAGGAATGATTTCTTCAATTCTTGTATAATGAATAAGTGGAACTTATTTTTAAGGTTAATTTTATTGACAGAGAAAAATATCCGTAAACAATATATATACCAGGGGGATCCCTCATGTCTGTGCGACACAGTGACATCTTTCTTCCATCGCGTAATCCAAGACAAAGAAACTAGACCTACCATATGTCGGTTTAATCAGTTGATATTGCGTAAATAAGAAAATAAAAAAAAAATGCGTCGCTTTTCTGCCGCTCGATCGCATGCTCTTTCAACTTCTCGCAGGCTCCGGGTCGCACGCTAAGAAAAGAAAGAGACTGCTTGCAGTCTGGGTTAAAATCTCTCGGCTCGTAATATCATACCCTCTTTAGGACAGGTTCTAACCTGTTTAGGACAGAGGCAAGTCGAATTGTATACCCTGTTTAGGACGGCAAGGCCAAAAAACCATACCCTATCCAGCTGCACATCCCCCGTATAGCCCAAATAAGGGAGTACCCCCCCCCCCCCGGATTATGTAAATCATTAAATCTGACCAATCAGGATTTTTAGGTTCGTCTGGTGGACGAAAAAAACAAAGAAAACAAGAGCGTCCTTGCAGGCCATCCCTTCTCCCTCCTGCGCTCATTTTGACTTTCCTCCCTCCCTTTCTACAGCCTGCCACGCAGGCTACGTTTACACTTCTTAACAGCCTTGAACACGAGTTCTTAAAAGGGTTTTTGGTCCAAGGATGACAGCGGTCATTTTGAAAATTCTCCACCCTTTCAAATATCCTAGACTTAGAGTGATGACTTGCGAATAGATGAAAAATTCATTCATAACTTCCCGCCATGTTTACTTGCTGAGATGGCAAAGGTGGCGAGCTAAGTAGCCAGGCCTCGGCAATGTTATGTAAACCGCCTGGAGCGGTTTATATAGCATCATATAACGAACCGCTTGACCAATCAGATTGCAGGAAACTCTTTGTTCAGCTCTGAAATTATACTAAATACTAATAGCAATTATTATAATCCATCAAATATTTTTGCTTTCATATGATTGGTCTAAATGTGTCATATGACTGAATATTCCCTAGCTAAAACTGGGGAATGTCCAAGTGATATTCCCCAATTATCAAAACCAGATGTGTTGTAAAAACTATTTGAAGGATAATGAACACGAAGGCCCCCATTTAACCCGAAAATATGCTCTAATAGCTGTACTTGGAGATTATCTGTTTCTCAAAGCTCACAGGTTTCCTTGAGCTATGCTCTAGAAAAACTGTTCACTTCTTGGAAAAGATAATGTCTGTGGACAGATATCTGAGGATCTTTCTGAGCCTAATGGGGGCTATTGTTTATTTAACAGTGTAGCATGTTCCATATACATGAGGGGGTGCTTTTTTGGGCATTTTTGTCTTTATTTTAGTTTTCTATATTTTGGGGGTGTTTTTAAGAAAACAATATTATTCCACTTATGCTTGTTGGTTACAAGATGATTACAGCTAAGGCAGAGCTATGAGCCTTGTTGACTATCTTTCATCTCATGCAGACATTCAGTGCATGCTTATAGAGTTATTTTTTTTTTTTTTTTTTTTTGTATTTTAATGATATTTATTGATTATCAGTTTTACGTACAATTCACTACACTCACTTACTACCTTACTACACTCACTTACACACACTTACATACAAGCACACACACACCCCTTCATCATCATCTTTTTTACTTCTAGTTTTTTACAGACGCATACCAAAAGACAAAAATACTAAGATGCTAAGATTAAAATTAAAGTAGATATTGTTAATAAATAATAATAACAACAATAATAATAATAATAATAATAACAATTATTATTATTATCATCATTACCATCACCATTATTGTTATTATCATCACGCACATTTCAATCCAATAACTTATTTATCTTCGAAGCCGCACTTACTCCATTTCGAAGAGTGAACTTGCCACTTATTTTTCCATTTAGCAATCTTGCATTCTAATTGATAGACTTTGCTGAAGGCAAAGCGTCATTCTTATCCAAACTTGTTAAAACGTGCGTGATAAATACACTAGAGTTAACAGTTATACATAAAGACAATAAACATGAAAACAATAAATAACAAAACACACCCAAAAACATTAAGAAGAGCCGCAGATATTCTATCTATGTGCTACCCTTGGGATTTAAGGGCCGTAGTTGCTTCTACCGTATGCAAATACGCAATTCTACTCCCGTATGCAAATACGCAATTCTACTCCCGTCATGAAAATAACCGTGTAACAAGGATTTTAAGTACTTAAGATACCATTAATATAAAGCTTATCAGGTTCTCGCTTATCAAAAAACGCTACTTTGCCTTCCTCTCTTGCTTGTTTCAATTTTGGCCACAGTTTCTTTCTCCTGTCTCGTATTTCTTTCGGAAAATCAGCATACGCTTTCACATCCGATTCTTCACCCAGATCTCTTACATTCCTAAAGACAAGCTCGCGCTCAGGGAATCTAAGAAAACGTGCGATTATTGGCCTTGACTGGCCTGCCTTCTTTTTCCCTAGTCTATGAACACGCTGAAACTCTATATTCCTCGCATCCTCTAACTCTAATTCGCTCTCCAGAAACTTGTACACCACTTCACATGTATTCTCGCTACCCTGACCTTCTTCGGGGAGACCGAAGAGGCGTAGGTTTTCTCTCCTGCTGTAGACCTCCTGGTAAAGAATTTGGTCTTCCAAGCCTTTGATCTTGTCCGATGTTTGATTCTCTCTTCTCTTTATTTCGTCGATGTCTTTATTTGTAAACGTCAATCCCGCTTCTATCTCCTGTATTGTTTCTTTCATCTTCTTAGCTTTTTCATTGAAAGATACCATATTTGCTTGAATCTTGTTTACCGCGTTCTCCAAGCTGGAAATCTTACCGAGAGTACCTTCCATCGTTTGTAGTTTCGTCTCCATACGTTCAAGTCTGTCCAGGATTTGTTGGAGCTGTTGACCAATCTTTTCAGTCATCGTCAAGGCTTCCAGAACTTGATCGTCACTATCATCAAGTGGTCTTCCGTTTGAGCTTATATCGTTCTTAAAGAGCGTTGTACTAAAACTTGAGATAAAGATCCGTTTGTCATCCGGCGAATTCGTTTCGCTATCTGAGTTAGAACTCTTTCTTGTTCTTGTTCGCTTAAGAGTTGTTGTACACGCCTTGGCCATAAAACCAAACAAGAATAATTGACTTAAAGTTTGAATTTTACGGGAGCAGAATGAATGGCGTCCTCACCCGCTCATGGTCGGTCCCAGTCCCTTATAGAGTTATTGCTAATTTACGATAACCCATCAAATATTTTGGCTTGCACTCGGCTGGTCTAAACTTATTACTCAATATGCCACAGCTAAAACTTGGGACTGTTTGAGTGACATTCCCCACTTGCATACTTGTCCAATACTCTGACAAATTTATGCATATCATTGTATTGTATTCTATTGTATTGCGTTGTTCTCAATTGTATCGTATTGTTAATCTGTTGTTATGTGGATATAATAACAATACAAAGCTATGCATAAATTTGTCGGAGTATTGGACAACCCTCCCCATTTGTGTATTAATGCAAAAAAATGTGTTTAAAGGATAATAAACACAATAGCCTATATTTGACTTTACAAATATGCTTGGTTATTTGCCCTTGGACATAATCTGTTCCTTAAAACTTTATCAGGCAACCTCATGGTTAGTGCGCTTGACTCCAAAGTGAGTGGTCCATGTTTGATCCCTGGCTGGGGACATTGTGGGGCAAGACACTTTACTCTCATGGTGCCTCTCTCCAGCCAGGTGTATAAATGGGGACCAGTGAACTTAATGCTGGGGGTAACCCTGTGATGGACTAGCATCCCATCCAGGGAGGAGTTTAAATACTCCTAGTCGTTTCATGCTATAGAAAACGGGATAAGCTCCGGCCTGATGGGCCGTAATTGGCTCATATGCAGACTTTTTTTACCTCCTCTGGGCTCGTCGTGTAATTTTCCTCCCCCCACAAATGTCTGCTGAAGCCAAGGGAACATTGCTTGCCCTTTGTTTGCTTGTGTCCCAATCATGGCTGTGGACTTTGCCCCAAAGAGCGGATGGAGATTGCGTGAAAATTAAGTTACTTTACAGCCAATCGGCGCCAGCTTATTGTGTAATAAAAAGCTAATGATAAACTGGATGGACTCACATCAGCGTCAATGGTTCTAAAGTTTCTTTTTCTTTTAAATCCAGCCTGCTTTCGTAGATGTATGAAAATAGACTATAATTTTTCAAAGAGGCTTTAAACAGATTATCGTAACTGTCTCACACACTCAATGAAAGGACAGGCCAGTAGTTTGTTTGTTGCAATCATTTCTCAAATTCCAACTGTTCAAGCAGACTTTCCACGGGCTTCCAGCATTCAAGCCAGGATTTGATCAAAACAAGCCCTGCAAATGAATAACCTCATTTGAACATTTTCGTTATTTTTTTTCACGTAGTTTACTTTATAGCTTTAATGTCCACATAATCGTGGAAAGGTCATGCTGATATCCGTTGAACTTCTCTGGGTCCAAAGTTGACAGCCATGATCGGGACATGAGCAAACAAAAGGCAAGGAATGTTCCCTTGACTTCAGCAGACGTTCGTGGAGGAGGGAGATTGCCTGATGAGCCCAAAGATTGTCTGCATAGGAGGCTACTTAACAA
>JAHPZR010004076.1:0-5000 GCA_019787425.1 Platygyra sinensis
TAAGAAATAGAAAACATGTTTGTATCGAGTTATACAAACACGAGTGGAAGTTTGGGAGAACGAGAAATGCTGTGGGAACACGAGCCGCAGGCGAGTGTTTCCACAGCTTTTTCGAGTTCTCCCAAACTTTCACGAGTGTTTGTATAACTCGATACAAACACGATGTACATGTTTTCTATTTCTTTTAGAAAACACCACGACGAGAAAAAGGAAAACAACTTGTTAACTTTGATTATCGAAATGTAAATTATCTTTGCTCGCACCATCACTACGTCAACAAGCGCGCGCTAGTTCTGTGTCTCCATCGAGTTATACAAACACGATTTTCAACCAATCAGCGCGCGTGCTTTCTTAGGACTGTTTTCTAATAAGTAGTAATGTACAAATTAAGTGTAAGTGTAAGTGTAAATGTAACTACAATATTAGTATTTTAAGCTATGTAAGCGATAGTCTTGTAAATAAATTAAATTAAAAATAATAATAATAATAATAATAATAAAAATCAAATGGAATCTCGTGTATTCAAGAATTTGGTTTTGAGGTAAGATTTAACGTTTCCAGCAAGATGGGGCAGTAAATTACCAATCAGTGTGAGAGACTTACATTTACTACTAACCCGGTTTTCAAAAAGCCAGGTATAAATAAATGTCATGTTTTCCTGAAAGATTATTAAAACAAACATTATGTTGAAGAACTGACAACATAATGTCCTTTTAGTGCGAGGCATTTCCTGTTATTCTACAGTCTGCGGGTTCAGGTTTCCTGACCAATCAGGAGAATGCACGTGTCCGAGGTGTAACTAAAAGTTATGTCATCAGTTACACGCGGCCCTTCCTGCGTTCATCGTCATCCTGTGAACAGCTACTCTAGAGTCGCTTAGTCAAAATTTTTTCAGGCAAGTTCTCTCTATCTATATTTTACTAGTTATTAAGCTTGCTCTCTGTTTCTCTAATATTCTGCGTTGACATAACTGCCTTCCTTATTTTATTTTATCGGGGATAGTCATGGCTACACACGGCACGCCTACACCCCGCGTTTTAGTTCTGGGTCATTCTTTCATTCGTCGTTTACGTGATTTCATTGAACGCAACCCTGGGGATTTAGATTTAGCGTTTAAACTAAAGGAGCGAGCTGCCATCTTTTGGCATGGTGTGGGAGGGCGCACAGTGGCAAAGGCAATCCGTCATGACCTGCATGTTGTGCAATCTGTCTGCCCTGACATTGTTATCGTGCGACTTGGCACGAATGATTTATCGTCTCGCCCTCCTTTGCTAGTAGGTTCTGATCTGGAGGACTTCGTCCGCTTACTGCATGATTCATGTGGCGTTCAGTTTGTTTGTGTATGCCAAACTATTCGCCGTCGTTCGGCAATGTCGTTCAACAACAAAGTTAACATTTTAACGCGTTACCTTCGGGTAGTATTGGAACCGATCCCATACGCCCTCTATTGGGGTCACAGAGGTTTTTGGAAGGCACGTTATAATTTCTTAGCTTTGGATGGCGTTCATTTAAACAGCAGGGGGCAATATAAACTTTATCGCAGCCTTAGAGGGGCAATACTCAAGTCGCTGCGGTCGTTGAGTCGTTGAGAACTGTTTTGTTGTTTTGCCAGTTCCTTTGATAGTTGCCAAGCCCTGTTTGTGTCAGCCTTTGATTCTATCATTTGTTTTGCCTCTCGCTTTTGCGCGGGCCACTGGCTGTACACTGTTTTTATGTTTCATTGTGTCAGCCTTTGATTTTATCATTTGTTTTTGCCTCTCGCTTTTTGCGCGGGCCACTGGCTGCTCACTGTTTCTATATTTCATTGTGTCAGCCTTTGATTTTATACTTTGCGTTGTCTCTTGCCTTTTGTGCAAGACACTGGCTGTACACTATTTTATATTGCAAAGTGTCAGCCGTTGATTTTATACTTTGTGTTGTCTCTTGCCTTGTGCAGGACACTGGCTGTACGCTGTATTTATATGATCATTGGCTTCGGCATTATTTTGCATATGTGCAGTCAGATGCCATTTGAGTGTACAACCCATATCCGGCCGCCTTTTCAGGTGCGCCCATTGCACTCGGCTTTCTGTACTTGCCTTAATATACTGGAACTTGGCCTATTCCTACTGTTTGTTATAGACCTCAGAATCTGTGCAAGCTGTATTTGAACAATATATATATATAATATTGCCAGTGTTTTATCTGCCATCGCTCGACTCTGGGTGTTTTCCCTCTAAGGCATCACGATCTGGGCGCTGTCAATTGACAGGGACATAATTGACCTTGAACATTAATACTGTTGATTCGACAACTCTCACTTGACAGGGAGATAATTGACTTAGAGTAGCTATTGTTTAATCAGTACCTGTCATTTGATAGAGGGTTAATTGACCTTGAGTATTGTTTTACCGATAAGTTATGCCGCCCAAGAAACGAACTCAAGCGAGCACGCGGAGACCATCCAAACGGCTACGTTCCACTGAATTCACAGAGACAGAGGCGGTATCTTCGTTACCTCTAACAGCATCTGGTAACACGCTTAACTCCAACACGATGATGGTCGATGTTCAAGCTTTATCAGCCACGATTTCCGTTGCTGTGTCTCAAGCGGTGCAGAAGGCGCTGGAGCAGGTCCCACAGGCACTGCAGCCCACGGAGAAAGCACCAGAGCCCGAAGTAGAGGCAGCGGTTGACGAGGACGTTTCATCCTTGACGGTACAAGGTACAGCACAAGGGCTTGCGACAACACCGTTTCTCATGCCGTCCAGTAAGCAGCCATTTTCTAGCATAGCGATAGATTTGGGCAGTAGAGTAAGCCCTGCAAAATTGGGCCAATGAATACATTGATCTAGGGGCCTTACTTTCATTATCCCCAAATCAGGACCGCTATTCTATCTCTTTATCACAAGCCCCTACCTCATCCACGCAACCTAAGTTAACCCTGGAGCCATGCCAACCCTCCAAAAAATTCACAGCTTCAATCAATGGCTGTCTGCCTTTAATACCTTTGTCGCCATTTATGCGGTGAAATCCCCCAACGAAACCCCTAAGTTAATGAAATATTGTGAGATTATTCGGGCTATCTCAGTGAAACCGGGTGACTGGTATTTTTACGATGAACAATTTCGCTACATAAGACAGTCCGCCCCCGATTTGTATCCTTGGGATATTATTCACTGGGAACTATGGCTAAAGGCGGTCTTAAATTTTCGCCCCAAATCTCAATTTCCCTCAGAGAAAGTCTCTGCGGGAGTCTTTACCCGCAGCCGTTCTCGCCCCTCCTTTCCAAAGGGGACCTGCTGGACCTTTCATGCAGGCAAATACTGTCCCGGTTATCGATTTGAACATGTGTGTTTTCAAATGTGGTTCCAAGCACCCAGCCAGTCAGTGTTTGGCCAACAAACATCAACAGCGTCCTGCTCTCCCCAAAAAAGGAGCTGTTACATCAAACGCTACGCAGCAACCCGGTCACGCCCGTAAAGGTGGACAGGCTTGAGTCTCTTTTGATTGGCAACCCTGTTTATCTTAAGAAGTTCTTAGTTTCTGGTTTTTCTCATGGTTTTCGTGTCAGTTTTACGGGAGAGCGGTGTGCTTTTGAGTCCCCTAATCTAAAAAGTGCACTCGCGCAACCGGATATTGTTACCTCTAAAATCAATAAAGAACGCGCTGCGGGTCGAATTGTTGGCCCCTTCAACTCTCCGCCTTTTCCACTCTGTCGTTGTTCCCCTCTAGACATAGTTCCTAAGAAGGATCCCTCAGAATTTCGCCTTATACATCATTTATCATACCCCCGAGGCTCATCAGTAAATGATTGTATTCCCGCTGAATTCTCCTCGGTCCATTACGCGTCAATTAAAGACGCCATATCTATCATCAAAAAGACGGGGGCGGGTTGTTTTATGGCGAAAACAGATGTCAAATCAGCCTTCCGAATAATGCCAATTCATCCCAAGGAATACTCATTGTTGGGCATGAAATGGCAAAATCTTTATTATTTTGATCGCTGTTTACCGATGGGCTGCTCTTCTTCATGCGCTATTTTTGAAGCCTTTAGTACTTCACTTGAATGGCTCGCCATGCATCGTTTCGGAGCTTCGGGCGTGCTACATATTTTAGATGACTTTCTGTTTATAGCCGACAGCAGAGAGAAATGTCAGTCCGACTTAGCTAATTTCCTTTCACTGTGCGAGTACCTGGGAGTGCCCATAGCACAGGAAAAAACAGTCGGTCCTGCACCTGTTTTACAATTCGCGGGGATTACCCTTGACTCCGTGAAGCAGGAAGCCAGGCTGCCGGACGAAAAGCTTCAGAAATGCCGCATGTTATTGCACGCCTTCTGTAGACGGCGCAAAGTCTCTCTTAAAGAATTGCAGTCCTTATTAGGTCTTTTAAATTTCACTTGTGCTGTTGTTGTGCCAGGCCGGGCTTTTCTGCGCCGTATGATTGATCTTACCAGGGGAGCAAAGCGCCCGCACCACCGCATTCGGCTTACCAAAGAGGCTAAACACGATATTAAGGTCTGGTTAAATTTCTTAGATGAGTTTAACGGGAAAGCATTTTTCTTGGATGACAAATGGGAGACATCTTGTTCTATGAAATTGTTTACTGATGCAGCCGGCTCTAATGGCTATGGCGCTATCTTTGGTAATCATTGGTTTTACGGTGCATGGCCCGAGTCGTGGAAATCCTTCAATATTGCGTTTTTAGAGCTATTCCCTATCGTTATCGCTTTGCATATCTGGGGACCCAGCATGGCCAACAGATGTGTTGCCTTTTTTACCGTTAACGCTGCCATTGTTGATATCATAAACAGGCAGACGTCTAAACACCCACTAGTCATGATTTTGGTTCGTGATTTGGTTCTCACTTCTCTTAAACATAATATTCTATTTCGCGCTCGGCATATTCCAGGCGTTCATAATACCGGTGCCGACTACATTTCACGATTTCAGGTAGAACAGTTCAAGCAAATCTCGCCCGGAGCAGACGATCTGCCAACTTTAGTTCCCGCACATCTT
>JAHPZR010004076.1:7500-47500 GCA_019787425.1 Platygyra sinensis
CATGTGCCAAACAGGGCTGCCAAACACGATCGGTGATCTAACAAAATGTCCAAGCGGAAAAAGCAGGATTGGGATGCGTTTAGAGCGAAAGTAGGCAAGAAACGAACAGGGAACAACAAAGCAGAGTCAGCTGGATTGGAATTTCTAACAGTGCAACGCCTTTCCTCATCTGTTGAGGGCAAGTGCCAAAAATATTCACGTATCGGTCCACTGGCCATGGTTCCTCTCAATTGCGAAACCACGCTCCAAAATATTAAAGAAGCATGCCAGAAACACTTCCAGCTCACCGATATGGAGTGTGATTTGCTTGCTGGTGAGAGGGGACCATCCTTCACCGAGACAAGCCAAATAAAGAATTGGAAAGTGCTTCACATCAGATTTATCGAACCTGGTACTACTCGTCCGGATGCCTCGAATCGACAGCGTGACCGGCTTGACAAATATCCTCCTCAATCAGCACCCGCGAGCCCAAGCAAGTCTTTGGGAATAGAAGGTAAAAATTCCCCCCAACCATCCATGATGCCTGCATCCATGCCGTTGAGTGTAATGTTAAAGCTTGGCAAGTTAATTACTCCTAAAACTGATGTTGTTACTTTGACACTTGAGGAGTTTTCTGTCACGAGCATGAGATGGCTCGAACCATTTCAAGTAAGGCTTTCATTACAAAAAGAAAAATTTGCAAGCGGGACCTTTCGCAATGCTTACGAGGCATATGCACTGTCAGGAATTCAGAATGGAAAGTATGTATTGAAAAAGATGAAGGAAAATCAAATTCATGACATTGAACAGTTGTTTAATAGCGTGGAAGATCATACACGTAAAGCTGTTCAAATGAATTCGCTCGCCCGCAATTTTTGCTAAAGAATTTAGAAATTGGAGAAAGCCACATGAGTTTTGGGTGACACATTCTCCCTACACGAAAGTGTACTTTGGCAAAACTAAATGGAGAGTGTGTCCACTGTGGGAAAATGTTTTTGGATGGCCACCCACCCGATTTCTCCCAAGTATGTTTTAACAACACAGGGAGATATCTACCGTGACGGAAGTGGAAGTCTCTTGTGAAAGCGGAGACCTTTTGTGCATTACACCTATGTAAAAGTCGGGCAAAAAAAAACTTATGGTTGTTGGACATTCAAGGAAAAAGGTTTACAGTCTTTGTGATCCTGAAATAGCCAGTGCAAGACTTGGAGGGATGTAGATGATAACCACTATTTCTTTCTTCTGCTCTGGAAAACTTGTCTTATTCTGCCATTGAAAAAATTCCAATGAAGTGCATGTGGTGTAATCGATACTGCACTCTCCTCAAACTTGATCAAGAGTAATATGTTACTAGAAAAATAATGCAACATGGTTTTCAGTACTGACATATGTTTTTGTGTTTAATGTTTCCCCTGTTGGGTCTTTGTTGTGTTTGCTCGTTTCCGTGCATTGATAGAGTAGTTCTTAGTCATGATAATCTCCGGCTGTCAAGTGGAAAAAAAAAAAAAAAATACAATTGCTATTATGAATACACAAGATTACAAGTGTTCTAATGATTTCTAAAAGCAAACACTGGTATTGTAATAAGTTGGAGCGAGACAATAAACAAAATATGAATTACTGTAATCACTTGACAGTTCTTAAGGGGCTGACCAGTTAAGTTTTTGAGGGGTGATTTTTGAAGAAAATATTTATCTGCAAGCACTTGTCTTTGTTCAGAAGAAAAAAAATTTACATGCCAGTACAAATGGAATACAAAAAAAATTTGTGTCAATGGGTATAAGGATTAGGTTTAAAAATCTCGTTACAAGTTCAAGTTTGAAAAGCCGTTAGTTGACTTTATCACGGCAAAAAAGTCAAAACCCTGTTGGAATCAAAAATTAGCTTTTTAAGTAACAAGTAGGCATTTGCCAGCCTCGGGCAGGTTTCTATCTCATCAGTGTCCGGGATATGCCTCTCACATTTCCATGCGGAAATTTTGGCTCCAAAATAATCATCTGGTGTCGTCTAAACCACATTTGGACAAGTTTCGCAACTTCCACAAGTTGTTGCTCTGTTTATGGGGAAAACCCACACTTTTTCACCACCATTACTGCTCTGGACAATGGTAAATGTGCTCTGGTATTCCGGTGGGAAGCTCTTTTACCCTTCTGTTTTTCGGACTCGATGGTTGTTTCCATACAGAAAACTCTGAATGTGTCCAAGTTTCCTTTTTGGAGAAACTGGTATGTAAAACCATATTGCCCAACAAAAATTCCTACAAAACAAAAACAACAGGATTTCACTTTTTGGTCATTTTTGGTTTATTGAAATTAAATGTAATTTTCAGGTCTTTCTACAGTTAGTTTTTGAAAATAAAATTTTAAAATCAGTTGTTTAGATAGTTTTTTAGTAGCATATTATATTTGTTGAATTATCCTTTTGTATCAATCCCAGTGGTTTTTTATCATTGACAGACAAATTGAGGCCCAATATCAATACATTGACTTTGGCAGGGGGGGGGGGGGGGGGGGGGGGAGGTTTTCAAGGTTTTTCAAATTCAATCTGTCTAACCTGCTGGGCATATGTAATTAAAGAAAAATCAGTGCCCACATGTTTATCAGGGCCTTAAAACTAAATATGCAAGACTGTTCTTATTACATTTAAGACAAATAAAAAGCTTTTTACCTGTCTTGTTTGTTGGTAGAGTCATAGTCCACCATCTTCAACCAATGTGGACAAACTGCTTTTTTAAAAAAAACCTTTTCCATTCTGTCCAAGAAGTTCCCTCCACCACCTTTCAATTTTTGTTTTGGGTTGAGGGGACCCATACAATACACCCCTCCATTGCATCTTTCTAAATTCATCATGTTTTGGCACGAAGGAAACAGTGCATGGTGGGACATGATGTTCAGTTTCTGTACCTCGGTCAATGCGAATATTCTCTGGCAATACTGCAAAAAAGATTTGAAATTGACCATGTTATTATTTTTTCCATTTAATTTTTTTATATATATTTTTTTTCCCCTTTTTCCTCAATTTTTGTCAGTTGTTTCCCCTTACCTGGCTTTCATAAACCTTTACTTTGTATTACTGGGTGTTTACTTTTGCCATGAACTGGTGTTGTGCTGAGCAACCTTAAATGGAAACCAAAAAACTATTTGCCCATTAGTTTTATATCATTGTGGCAGTTTCCAGGAATATCCGTACTCCCCCCCACAGAAAGGGGATTTGCAATTTTTCTTGGGGGTGGGGGTTTCAAGGGCCCAAAAAACATTTAAAAGAAAATGTATGAAGCTTAACTGGAAATTTCCACAGGAGTTTGGGGGGGGGGGGGGGGGGGGGGTTCTTAGAAAAAATCCCTTCTGTGGAGGAGGGTTATAGATATTTTTCTGGAATTACACAATGCCAATCAAACTAGTTATTTGATGATGAAAAACTTGAAAATATCCCAATTTTTAAACACATTTTTTTAAAGTAGGTAAGTCTGGGTGGAAAGTATAGTTTTCCCTTTTTTAATAACATAGATCCTTTCATTTTGGAAAAAAAAAAAAGGTTATTTTAATTTTTTAGACTATTAGAATTGTTGATCAAATTAAAAATAATCTAATTGCATACCCAAATCACTGCATCTGTTTACCTTGTTATTAGTAGAATTTTAATTTTTTTATCATTTTTCTCTGTTTAAACTTGTGCAATATTTTTATTTATTTCCCATTTATGTACCAGTAAATAGGAGTTGTTGGGAATTTCTGTAAATTGTGGATCATCATCCGCCAATTTTTGTTCTCAAGAGATTTCTTTAGATCTTGGAAAAAACCATGCATGTTTTATACTGTTTATCGGGAAAGTGGACCAGTTACCAGTATATGCTAACCTTTTACTCTCATATAAAATTAATCCCAGGTAAAACCTGCCAATAATCTTGGGGGCTACTGTTGGTGGTCCCAAATCCTCAAGAAGTTTTATTCTCCCCACTGTATGTATCTTTGACCACCCATAAAATGCACAGAGGAAAACCATGGAATTTTTGGTATCCACACATCTTGTTCATGACCATCAAGTGACATTGTGAAAATTTGGGTCCCTATTTCATTATAAAATGAAGAAGGGTTACACTTCGTTGGACCAATTTGTGGGGATATTTAGGAGATATTTTGGCTATAAAATTATAAGAATCATATCATTTTTGAACATTGTCAAAGAAGATTTTCCATTATTAGGGGCAGGATAAAAAGGGTATCAGTTTTTTTTTTTCTTTGTTGTAGGACTAAGTAGATTTTTCTTTCCTCTGGAATGGGGGGAAGTTTTAAAAAAAGATTTTCAAAGGAAAACTAATTTTCCTAAACTCTTTGAATACATTTAATCCTGCCACTGTACTTTTGAACATGATTTGTCATTTTGGGAAACTATTGTCCAGGCAAGGGGGGTACTCCCCTTAATGAGTACATCTGACCCAAAAGAAGGGTATGTTTTTTTCGGGAATGTTGGTCTTAAACAGGGTATAGATTTTTATCACTCTTGAAACAGAGTATCTTTTTTTTAGAAAAAAATGTCTTAAATAGGGTTATGATTTTTCGGTTAAACGTTACCCACGGTATCAAAATTCGGACGATCTTTGTTTTTACCACACGGTCAGGGGTTTGAGGATCCAGGCCGTACCTTCCCAGCCAAAAGATATATCTAGTACCCCCTCCCGGGGCTGTTGGTCTACTTCTCACCCCAGCTCTGACATAAGAATAATTTTTAATTAACTTTTCTATGGTAGGGGGGGATTATTTTCAAACATGTCTTGCTTGAATTTAAAAGGCTTATAAAGGAACTAAAAAAATGGTGGTTTGCTTACGTTTGTAAATAAAAACGCATTTCTTTTCTTTGTGGCCTTTTAGGTTTTTTCCAACAACCTCCTCTTTCTTCGAGTCCCTTGTGGGTTCACCTCGGTCATCATGGGCATATAACCAGATTTCTGGGCACGCTCAAAGCCATGAAACCTCACGAATTTTCTGATGCCAAAGCTCTGTAGCCGAGTAGACTGCCAGGAACCGTTCATCTCTTCCTCAACAGCTTCGCGTACATCGTCAATATCCCACGCTTATAATCCGTAAAACTGGATGGCCGAAATATTGGGAGTCGAACGGGTGAGAGTACGAGGGCTCCATGCATACATAGGATACTTGATTTGAACTAAGTCTAACAATCTCCTTTCGGCGTAAATTTTGCCTCACATATTTGGACCAAAATCATCCCTCAAAATTCTCATCTTCTTGCCAATCGCTATTTCTGACTCTCGCGGGCCATTTTGTCTTTTCCCGCGAAAATTTATCGTTCTGTGTATTGTGGGGATATCTGAGGTCGAAAATGTCTGATGGGGCTATGGGCCTCTATGGGCCTATGGCCCTCATGGGCCGCGTGCAATTTTTTTTTTTTTTTTTTAATTTGTAAGTAAAAAAAAAAAAAATCGTCTTTATTTTTTTTTTTTTTCATTTCAATTTTTTTTTTTTTTTGCAGTAAAACTAAATAAATAAAATAATAATAATAAAAAAAAAAAAAAAAAACAAAAGCAAAAAAAAAAAAAAAAATGGAAAACAAAAGGAAAAAAAAAAAAGATAAAAAATAATTAAAATTAAGAAAAAAAAACAGGAAAAGATATAAAAAAAACTCTATGGCCCTAATGGGCCACCATAGTCTTCTATTTCTTCGGTAAAAAGTTTCACCAGCAAATGTCATCAAAGTGTCAGCTGCTATTGTAAACCTTGTTAGTTTTTCACTGTTTTAATCGACGCTACAACGACAAAAACCGGAGAAGATAAATATATAGCTTGTTTTTGGCGGTTGCCTATGAAACATTGCGTGACCATAAAACATCGGGTGACAACGAGACGAGTTTACAATGTTATCTTTTTCGAAAAAATGCAAATGTTTTTTTTTTCAACAAAATCGAGGGGTCTGAGTTTTCGGGGTCTGAGTTTTCGGGGTCTGAGTTTTCGGGGTCTGAGTTTTTCGAGGTCTGAGTTTTCGGGGTCTGAGTTTTCGGGGTCTGAGGTCTGAGGTCTGAGTTTTCGTGACACCGCCTTTTCTTCATACCTCCCCTCAGGAGAGTTTTGTCTAGTTAGCGAATTAAATAAACTCGCGATTAGTTGGGGAGGGTTTATTTTGTCAAAACTGTGCCAAAATCCCTCGGAGATGCACGTCAAGGCATTTGCAAGGATAAAGAATGTAACTTAGGACCAGTTGCTGGCTACTAAGGCTGAAATTATCCAGCGTTAAGCTGTACATTCGTTTTGCCTGCATGTTCACTTTCGAAGGGAACATTCAATGCGCTAAAGAAGGTATTACGTCTGTCGTCAGCCATGGACTCCGCTGTTGGTGATAAATAAGATCGTGTTTACTGGAATGCCCTTACGGTGATAAATAAGATCGTGTTTACTTTGCCAGAAGCAATGGTGGAGTTTTCTGGGAAAAAAATAAAACCTTGGCTTTGAACATACGGAAATATATATTCGTTTGAAAGGTCAATTGTGAGACCTTTTCTCCTACGAGCTAGACCGGTAAACAGTCTCTGATTACAAATCACGCAGCCACGCTATGCAAAGAATGTGAAAATCTCCTGCAACCTAGGCACTGAGCCAACTTTGAATCACGCAATCTCTATTGTTTCCAATCTTTTAAAATGTTTCCGGGTAATGTTTTTTCGCAAAACGTTGTTGCAAAAACAATTACGTAATGTTTTTGTGAACTCAAAAGAGTCAAAAGAGCGCGGTTTTAAGTTTTTTTTAAAAAAATCTTGTGACGAGGTCGATTTGAATTCGGAGTTCCAGACCGGCAGCCTTTCAGCCTAACCACTAGACCACCGAGGATTTGCTGCCAGCAATCGGTTTGATTTAAGTACTATATCAAAAACCCGAACGCTATAAAGAAGCTAACAATTAACCCTAACCCTTACCAATTGTTTCCGGGTAATGTTTTCTCGCAAAACGTTGTTGCTAAGTATTACGTAATGTTTTTGTGAGCGCAAAAGAGTTAAAAAAGCGCGGTTTTAATTTTTTTAAAAATTCTTGTATTAAAAAATAATCAGATAACATAAAAGGGAACAGTCTGTTTTTTCTTGGATGTTCAGACCATCGGGATCAATTTTTCTGCCTTTAATTTGAATTAAAAAAAAAAATTCTGTAGCCTTACTGATAGAGTCTCGGAAGGAAAATATTTTTTTCGATGGGTATTAATGCATGTCTTTGGCAGTGTGTGTGGTTAGGAGATGACAGGAAATGTTCTGCGGCTTGTGGTAGGTTTAGATTTGTAGTTAGGGTTATCTATAGGGAGGGGGTTGCACTAGTACGAATTCTGTTTTGTTTTACATTTAAATTGGGTCAAAATTGGAGCTTTTCGTAATCACGTGGCGACTCCTACGGGCAAAATTTGGAAAAAATTTGTCAGTAGACCAAAAAGATCGAAGACGCCGTAGTGTGGGGCAGGCAGATTTTTCCAAAATCGCCTAAAGAAAACAAAAATTCATTAAACATGTCAACTGCGTGTTTATGTAAGAAAATTGATGCACAGCGATGATGCCCTCACTAGAAAGCGCACGAAACACCAAGAGAACACACACTGAGGCGCTCTACATAGATAGTCGATCTGGTCAGTAGGAGGGCTTTCAAACACCTTTTTTTCCGATAAATCTTTCTCCCGATTTGGATGTGAAGCGCCGAGGAGAGGGCCGTTGTTGTGGCCTGTCATACAAAGCGTGCTAAAGCTCACCAACACCAACGTCGTCTACTAGCCATTCTTTGACTCCGATAGGAAGGCGGAGAGTGTCTCTAGTCAGTATCAAAACATTTTGGGCTTGTTGTTGAAAATTGAGGTTCGAGTTTAAAAAAAAAAAAAAGAAAACAGCGAAAGCGCAGAGAGAACCATGTCTACGTTTTGACTGAAGGTCGTGGCGGGAACGAAAAACATTTCAAGATTGTTTACAAAAGGCGTTTATCAGTGTTTACACAAGAATTTAGCCTTGTCGTGTGCTTAGGGGGGGGGGGGGGGGGGGGGGGGGGGGGGGGGGGGGGGGGGGGGGGCGGGGGGGGGGGGGGGGGGGGGGGGGGGGGGGGGGGGGGGGGGGGGGGGGGGGGGGGGGGGGGGGGGGGGGGGGGGGGGGGGGGGGTCCGTACTAGAGCGAATTTTTTTTTTTTGGTCGGTCCGAAAGACACCAAAATTATCGGCACTGACCAATTTTTTTTTGGGCTCATTTTCCGGTCGCACATGAAGCCACACAACAAGGCTAAAATTCTTGAGTAAAACACTGTAAAACGCTTTGTAAACAATGATGAAATGTTCGTGCGCTTCTACTGTGCATCAATTTTCCTAAGTAAACACGCAGTTGACATGTTTAATGAATTCTTGTTTTCTTTGGGCGATTTTGGAAAAATCTGCCTGCCCCACCCATACACTACGGCGTCTTTGATCTTTTTGGTCCACTGACAAATTTTTCCAAATTTTGTTCGTAAGAGTCGCATTAGGGAAAGCTCAATTTTGACCCAATTTTGGTAAAACAAACAGAATTTCGCCCTAGTGCGACCCCCCCCCCCCCCCCCCCCCCCCCCCCCCCCCCCTTAGTCATGTGCGAGCGAGAAATTCGAGCCCAAAAAATATTGGTCAGTTCCGATATTTTGGGGTCTTTCGGATCGTGCAAAAAAAAAATTCGCTCGACCTTTTAAACATCGTTTACAATACATGGGAGAGACGTAAGGACGTTCATATTTCTTATAACTTTTTCTTTAACTTTAGTAAACTTAAGTAAAAACAAAAACCCAATTGACTGCTGCCGGGCTACAAAGCCAGAAAAGCTAATGTGGTTGGTTTGGTTTGGTTCCTTTTGTTTGGTCTTTGCTTATCTTCCCCGTCACCTCTTGTCAATTTATTTCCCATCGAAGTGTAACTAGATCTTCAACTCGAAAACCAACTCGAAATCCAACTCGAAGTCTAACTCAATCTCCAAATCGAAAACCAACTCGAAGTCTAACTCGATCTTCAACTCGAACTCGAACTCGAGTCCAAACTCGAGGGATTATTTCTCCCTCGGCCATTGGTTATGTGCACAAAATGAAGGGTTTGTGCGATCCTACAAAGGCTTTTCTTATCACTAAGTTGTTGACAGCCTTGGGTCGTCAGGGTTCAAGCGACATCAGATTACCAATTTCGCAACCTGTACTACACAAGCTCGTGGGATCTCTCTCTCATACCAACTCTTCGGCTTTTTATCGTACATTGTTCTCTGCAATGTTTTTACTAGCCTTTTATGGCTTTTTTCGCATCGGGGAGCTAGCGGCCAAGAGCGCCACTTCCGGAGGTGCAGTAGTTTCAATACCGTAATTTGCGCTTTCTCACACAACAGGGTAGTGTTTTTATGATTAAAATAACAATAACCAACTTCAAGCACAATACCGACCATTCTCCATTTGATATCTTAATAGCACAAGAGGACCACTTGCCATTATGCCCAGTTCAAGCCATGGTCGAATTTTGTAAGCTTAGGGGCGCTCACGCAGGCCCACTTTTTTGCCACAGTGACACAAGCCCGATCACAGTGGGTCAGTTTAACGCCACTATTAAGAGTTGCTTGAGTTTTTGCGGTCTAGATACGAGCAGGTACAAAGGTCATAGTTTTCGGATTGGGGCTGCCTGTCATGCGGCCGACAGAGGTTTCTCTGATGCACAAATCCGCGCGCTTGGCCGCTGGAAATCCGATGCCTTTAAACTCTACATTAGGCTCGACTCTTTGTCCGCAAATTGATACACCATATCGGTAGGTCGACCGCGCTATTGTCGAGGGTTACTTTACACTGTAATTAGATAATAAGCATGTTAATGGGCTCAATGAGGAGGGTCAGATACGGGACTGCTTCTTCATTGATACTTTCATTTACTCAAATTTACTTTAATCATTTCCCCAGAGTAGTGTAATGATTCTCATCTTAGAGACACTGTTCAGCCAGCCACTGCAGAAGGTCAGCAATTGGTCTGCTGCGTCATTGCCCGTCCTTCTTTGCTATTTTTCGCATTAGTCTAATTATGCATATAATTGTTATTGATAAGAAATTGTAGCATCGCCTTTTGCAAGACAATGTAGCGGGTCAGATATTGGACTGCTTCTTCATTGTTTGTCTCTATTTCGCATTAGTCTAATTATGCATATACTTGTTATTGTTAGGAAATTGTAGCATCGCGTTTTGCAAGACAATGTAGAGGGTCAGTTATTGGACTGCTTCTTCATTGTTTGTCTCTATTTCGCATTAGTCTAATTATGCATATACTTGTTATTGATAGGAAACTGTAGCATCGCGTTTTGCAGGACAATTTAGAGGGTCAGATATTGGACTGCTTCTTCATTGTTTGTCTCATTTTCTTGGGCTCTGTATGTTTTTTCGGATTAAGTTCCTTTCTTCCTATTGATTAATTTTAGTTTTATACTTCATGCCATCGTTTCTTAGCTCTGTAGTGTGCCTGTTTACACTTTAGTAAGAACATCGCTAATGGCAATGCTGGAGGTCAGATTTTGGACTGCTCCTTCATTGTCATCTCACCGTTGTTACATAGTAGTCTTATTGCCGCTTAGGTACGTTGTTATGTTTGTTTCACTGACGTCGGTTAGACTTGGGCTACGTCGTCACTCTCACTTTGTTTTTCTTCCGAGCTCCACTGGCGTCTTGGTGGGGTTGCCACATTTCTGTGGCTTGTGGCGGATTTTTTATCCCCACCTTTCCTGAAGAGATTTCAGTTTTAAATGTTTTTCAAATAAAACCGTCACATTTGTGGCCATTTATCCCAAACAGCTGTTTATCGTTCGTTGTCCCACTTTTCTCTTCAGCAAACTAGTGCGAAGCCTCGTGGAGCTCTGGATATATTAATTACGTTGAATGCCTCGCAGTAAAAATAATTTATTTTGATTTTATTGTTCTAGTGGTGGTAACGCATAAAGTTGGTAAGTTTTCAAGCGACCATTATCATAACTCTCTGCAATGATAAGAAAAGTACAGAAACTACTGCAACGCCAAAGGAAATTTGCGGAGGGAGGGGGTGACTCTATTGTTTTCGAGTATCTGTCAGAGACCGACTCATCACTGCCAGTGTGACGTCACACCAACAAGTCGAAGCTTCGCTCGGCTTGCCCAGATTTGGCGTCGGGACTCCATTTAATTCAAAGAAAAATAGGATAATACAAAATATTATTGCGCTATTATTCACTAATTTGGCATAAATATGCAAGCTTTGTAGTGGATATTGTCTGTGAGTACAACTGTTTGTTGTTTTGTGTGCGTTTTTTTGTTCCAAATCTTATTGAAAACAAATCGGGTCAAGTGGGGTTACCGCCATCTTCACTTCCGGTCAAGTAAAGGCCACCCAAAACACCCGCCGTTTTCTCTTCAAGTTTTCAACAGAAGTACCTCATAATAGGAGGTTTTGTTCCTTTTGATATAACTTTCAAGCCATTGTTAGTTTTTCTCAATGTGATGAGCGATTTTGCTCAACAATCCTTTTGAGTGCGAGGGCGTACATGTCGGTTTGATTTCTCGCGTGTTAAACTGGTTGAATGTTTGTGTTTTTAAATTTTGTGGGTAGATGACTGCCTGTGTGCTCCAAAAGGGCTAACCTTCAAAATACCCGGCCACGTTTGCGTGATTGCCTGCTCCCGTTGTCCCGCAGTCAATAAATGTTTGCATATGGAAACAAAAGAGAAAAACTTAAAGTGCCTATGACAGATATTTTTTTATTTTCTTGTTAGATTCTACATTAGGTTCTGATGTGAAAAGCGAAAAAATTTCCTTGTAGCGATTTTCCTTCACCTCGCTTTATCCGTTTGAAAACGTGACATTTCACTTCCGGTTGGGTCAAAAACCGCGTCAAGTGGGAAACTGGGGATAGTTGTGTTGTGACGTGTCACCGGGAACACATTGACAACCAAAACGAAAGAGAAGTGAGAGATTGTCGGGACGATACTCGTCAACAACCGGGAAATCCCAGTCTATTTCTTCGTCAAAGCTCGCTAAGCGTAAATAATAAGATGTCAAGCTACCAGGCAGCTGTTGAATTTGACTCTAATCAGGAGAGGAGCGATTCTGACTTATCGGAGACGATACTCGTCAGCAACCGGGAAATCCCAGTCTGTTTCCTCGATTTACCGAGGAATCAAATGCATTCGACTCATAACCAGAAGGTCCTTACATGGATGAGCCATTCGCAGACGACAATTGGATCGCCGAATACGGCAGAGAAGTATAGGAGGCCGAACAGAGGAACCAGGCGTTACAAAACAGATTCGATAATATCGAAGGTCTGGACGCTTGGTAAGCAACATAAGAATTTATCTCACAGCTATTGTATAGCTTCGATCGACTGATCGACGTTCAGAATCGATAATTCCTCTTGAGACAACTGTTTTTATATTTTTATACAGGTGTAGATGAGGTAACTGTTCGCTGGAGCGCTTGCAAAATGCTGGAGAGTGCTTTTGCTGCCAAGAAAGAGAGAAATGCGTAGAATCTCTTTCAAGTGATGGCGTTTCCCGGGAAGTCGAGACAACTCTACGATGCGTGACAATGCATCCCGGTTTCAACGCCGTTTGTCTGAACTACTGGTCACTGCGCTCGGCTGCAGCAAAATATGAAATGAGCGATGGACGGAAATATCGCCAGACTGGATCGAAACAAACGTAAGTATTTTTTTTTTTGCCGAAGTAAGTTCCATTTTGTGAAGGTCTGCATCATGACAGCATGACAGCATGCATCCGGTGTCTCGCTCGCTATTATATTTATGCAACTATGAGCTATCTTTAGGAATTGTTGGTTTTATTAATTTACTTCAATGCTTCTTGTTCTTGCATGTTCCTTAAAATGGTATTATTAAATGGTGTTATTAAAATCTATATTAATCTAAAGCTATATGAGAAATAATTGCCATTGCAATTTTTATCTCAACATTTCAGAAATCCCCCTCCAAAAATAAAACCCCTAATGTTAGAGAAGGAAGAAAGAAAAGCAGCATTGGAAAGAAGGGATGTCAGGCAAAAAATGGCAGTTGTCAATATTCCTCCGACAACTCCTTGTATGTTGTCAATGCCCTAATCCCAAGCCCTTGAACAACCTTCACTGCCATGGAAGAAGCTCTCAGTGAAGATTATTCATTACATCATTTAATCACATACACTCTTTTTTTTTCAATAAGAACAAACTTAATAAGAACATTGAGGCTGAAATCGCTCGAAAAATAAGAACAATTTAAGTGTCATTGTCTGAGAAAGTGTTCCAGAGGTTGAAAATGTGGGTCGGCCGATTTTGATGAAACTTGTTCCAGAAGTTGGCCTCATTGAGATATTCCAAAACCCAAGTTGGTTTTGTTTTCTGACTTTTAGTTCAAAAGTTACAGCGGGGTCCCCTTTAGGGCCTCCAGAACATGAAAAATCCTGCTTTTGAAAGGGTAAGTTTGGACCACCATAAAAGCAAACAAATAAAGCCCTTTCAATAAGTCATTGTATGGTGTGTTTCTGTTGCAAAGGGTCTTTCAGTTCAGGTATGGCGATTTGGCATAGAAGGTTCTGGCAGAGTGGGACCTGGCACAAGTTTTGGCCAAATTTTAAGACAAAAACTACTATCCAAAATTACCTAATTTTAGAAGATCATATTTCTTTACTGCCTTATTGGCTAAAATTGATACTTATATCAGGAGTTACCTCAATCCAGGTATTATGAAAGTCAATTGAGAAAAATTTGGCCCATGAAACTTTTGGATGCTTTCAAGGCCCATTTTGCAGCACACTATCACGAAATTTGCATTTTGCAAAAATCAACATTTTGACACCCATACTGGCTTAATTTCTATTTGAATGCTTCCGTGTGGTTTCTTAAGTCTATATCATCTTTAGAAATCTGTGATAAGTAATGAATTTCAGGTTAAATGCTATTTTAGACTTTAAGTTTGCCTTAGAACAAGATAATCAGTACTCATACAACCACTTGATTCGATATAAAAATGATATGCATACAATAAATGTAGTTGGTGTGTTATGTTAAATGCATGTGTCCATCTTCTAAACATATTAATGCTTACCTAAAGGCTAAAATGTCCATGGCTTGCAGGGCAATGTCTCCAAGCCCTTAAAACACTCCTGTAAATAATGCGTTCTTAATAAAAAAAAAATGTGTGAACTACCATCGTCAACCCCTAACTTGTGATTATCGAAATTAGTTTTATTATTTATTTATCATTATCATCATTACTATTATTTGTGTTTTTGCAGTGTTGGAAGTTCTTGCGCAAGAAACATCTACAGCTGCACAGTCTTCCAGCAGATCAAGCAGACCCAGAAATTGTACTGTCTGCAGACTGCCCAAACTGAGAACCGGGAAAGATAGTGCACTAGATCTGGAACTGGGATCGGGATGAGAAAACCTTGTGGACTGTTTCATTTGTCATTTTATTTAGATAACAGTATTAAAAAACCTTTACTGCACTGTTTGTAGAAAAATGAAACTACATTTACAATGAGTACTCTACCTTCCCAGTCACAATATTTTTTTCCATCTTTAAAGCTGGTTTTATGGCTAGCTACTACAGAGAAGATGATTGGTTACAACTGAAACAAGTATTTTCCAACTAAGAACAGTGCAATTAACATTTTGTAGTGTAATTTCTTTTTATTATGTACATGTAGGAGGGGTCTTGCATACCCTGAATTTCTCTTTCACATTTTATATATTTTTATGTCAAATTGTTCTTGAAAGTGAATGGGAAGATGTTTCCTTGAATGTACCTTTAGTGAGGTAATAAGGGGCTAATACTAATCGGCTCAATAAACCTGTTCACTCCATAAATTCTGTAGGTACAATGTTCTTTTATCACAATGTATAATAAAACCCTTTTACCCACTTGGGTATTTGATAGAGGCAGGATTCAGCTGTGCACATAAGAACATACAAGTTCTTTGAATTTTTTTAAAATGAAATTATAAATTAAATATAAAAATGTATTCACTTTGGAAACAATTGTCAAGTGTTTGTGTCATTTGTAAGCTTAACTATTATTCAGTGTCCTCAAAGCCTATAAAATTTCCATCCTCAGCTGCATATTCCACTGCTGTCATGATTTTATTGTATGTACATGCAGGTAACGGAATTTTTTTCCTCCCAAAAATCCATGGACCAGTTGTGTGACCTCCCTGTAGGCTAACTCCAGGCAAAAACCTTCAAAAAACGAATAAATAACATTAGGATTTTTTTTGGAGGGGGATTTTGCCTTAGATGACTATAGATTTTAAAAATATCATTTTAAGGAAATACGCAGCAACAACAAGCATCGAAGGAAATCAATAAAATAAAAAATTCCTAAAGATAGCTCATAGTTGCATAAATATAATAGCGAGCGAGACACCGGAGCATGCTGTCATGCTGTCATGATGCAGACCTTCACAAAATGGAACTTACTTCGGCAGAAAAAAAAAATACTTACGTTTGTTTCGATCCAGTCTGGCAATATTTCCGTCTATCGCTCATTTCATATTTTGCTGCAGCCGAGCGCAGTGACCAGTAGTTCAGACAAACGGCGTTGAAACCGGGATGCATTGTCACGCATCGTAGAGTTGTCTCGACTTCCCGGGAAACGCCATCACTTGAAAGAGATTCTACGCATTTCTCTCTTTCTTGGCAGCAAAAGCGCTCTCCAGCATTTTGCAAGCGCTCCAGCGAACAGTTACCTCATCTACACCTGTATAAAAATATAAAAACAGTTGTCTCAAGAGGAATTATCGATTCTGAACGTCGATCAGTCGATCGAAGCTATACAATAGCTGTGAGATAAATTCTTATGTTGCTTACCAAGCGTCCAGACCTTCGATATTATCGAATCTGTTTTGTAACGCCTGGTTCCTCTGTTCGGCCTCCTATACTTCTCTGCCGTATTCGGCGATCCAATTGTCGTCTGCGAATGGCTCATCCATGTAAGGACCTTCTGGTTATGAGTCGAATGCATTTGATTCCTCGGTAAATCGAGGAAATAGACTGGGATTTCCCGGTTGCTGACGAGTATCGTCTCCGATAAGTCAGAATCGCTCCTCTCCTGATTAGAGTCAAATTCAACAGCTGCCTGGTAGCTTGACATCTTATTATTTACGCTTAGCGAGCTTTGACGAAGAAATAGACTGGGATTTCCCGGTTGTTGACGAGTATCGTCCCGACAATCTCTCACTTCTCTTTCGTTTTGGTTGTCAATGTGTTCCCGGTGACACGTCACAACACAACTATCCCCAGTTTCCCACTTGACGCGGTTTTTGACCCAACCGGAAGTGAAATTTCACGTTTTCAAACGGATAAAGCGAGGTGAAGGAAAATCGCTACAAGGAAATTTTTTTCGCTTTTCACATCAGAACCTAATGTAGAATCTAACAAGAAAATAAAAAAAATATCTGTCATAGGCACTTTAATGTATACACGAAACAAGCGTGCTATACATGAATATACCTCGTTCTAAAATCCATCAGCCGAAACAAGCACGTTACAAATGAAAAGAATTCGTTCTATAATCCATGAGAAGAAACCCGGAGTTTTAATATTCATTTTATCCACTGTGGGACTGCGGGAGCAATAGTTTTACTCGTCTTACTTTCAGAGCAATAGATTTACTCGTCTTACGTTCATCAACCCATAAAATGGCGATACTCATCGTTACGTCTCTTATTGTCATTAATGTACCAACCAGAGGTTTATTGGCTCTCGAAACAAAGGATTCTTTTGTTCTGTGGTTGGCAAAATTTAAATATCAGAAGTCTTGTTTGTAAAAAGTGAATATCGCTATACAACACCACTGGGGGACTACGGGAGCAAGCATTCATTGTCACTCATTCGTGGCCGGGTATTCTGAAATCGTTCTCTAAATGCCTTTAAATTAACTTTGAATCGATAGTTGAGACGAACCATAAGTACTGAAGGCTTAATTCTCGGCAAAGAGCAAACTTAATATACCATATACCAAACCGTCCTATTCTGGGATCAGGACATCTCCGCATTTCTGCGTGGGCTCCAGAAAAACGTTATCAATCCATCAAACTTTATCGACGTCTCAGGCACTTGTTAGTATGTTTCTACTCAAAATATGAGGCTTTCTAATAACTTATCCTGTCGAAAATTACTGCAAAGAAGTCTTTCATATATTTTGAATCCTGGGTAACATTGAACAAAGTAATCGAATCATCAAAAAGTTAGAAATTTCCACATTTCTTTCAGTTAACGAACCAAAAAAATTTGGCCGCCATATCGAAAACTACCGATGTCAACCTCGTTCCCAGGGTACTCTCTCTACTTCGAGAGAGTACCCTGGTTAAGGCTGGTCACGTGTCTAAGCATGCCAACCCACGCCGCACCGAGGGTGGGTCCTCAACTTAATTTTGTCAACACTACTCTCTAGGGAGGTGAATGTTGCGCTGCTATGCGGACGCTATTTTGAAAAGGAAGCAAGTTATTTGTCAGAGATCCTGCCTGGCCAGCTGCTTCGGCTCTACCGAACTTCTATGAGTATGAGATGTTGAGTGAGAGGGAACTTTGCTTATATTTCACTGCTTTTTTAAATAACTGTCAACAACCAGCTTCGGAGTAATTTAATCAGTTTTTCACCGCAAAGGAATTAAATAACCGTGAAATTATAGATGGGAACATTCGACTTGGAGTACTTTCTTGACCGAAAACTGGATTTACCGCTACACAGTTTTAAAACAAAAGCCAATGCATTTTGCTACGCGCGGCCGATGTCGTTGTTGTCAACTTGTTTACAAAATTTTACACTGCAAGGGAATCGAATGACCGCCAAACTTTCGATTGGATGAATTCAATCAAATTCAAAGCTAGTCTCTGCCAAACACTTGACGTATCAAACTCTAAACGAATACATCAATGCCTCTGTTATGATTTTGCCGATCGAAAAATATAAGCTGCTTAATTAATCAAGCTTATTTGGCGTGCAGACGATGTTGCCAAATTCTTCGTACATTTTTTACGCAGCAAGAGAAGGGAATGAACGTCAAACTGTCCATGGGAATAATTAAATAAAATCCAAAACTACCTTTGAGGGCGAGCATAGCATACGGCGTGTTTGACTCTAAACGAATGAGTAAATACATACGTTGTGATTTCGGCGAATGAAAAATAAAATTAAGCTTAATTCACCGCGCGCTCCATTTACTGTTGTGGTTTTCAGTTCCAAGTTCTTTGCCAAACTTTTTCACCGCCAGAAATTCCAAAGACCGTCCAACTGTCGATGGGAAAAATTCAGCTAAATTTGGAGCTAACGTTTTAGCCGAGCATTGAACGCATTGAACTCCAATATCGAATGTGACGATTCCTTCGCTGTGAGTTTTGCCGATCCACAACGGGAGTTTTACAAATTCCACTCCCTACTGGGCTCAGTAAGTGAGCTCAGTGGAGACAAACCACAACTTTCCAGCCCCTCCCTTCAATCACATCTCTGGAATCTGCTAAAATCTAGCAGACACGTGACCAGCCTTAACCAGGGTACTTTCTCGAAGTAGAGAGAGGACCATGGGGACGAGGTTGCACCGATGTATGACGTGACGTCACACTGGTAGTTATGACTAAAACCACTGATTTGACTGGAGGCACCCCCTCCCTCCTGGGAAATCTCAACTTTCATAACCATTTAATTTGAAAAGGTGGTGTTGGGATTTTAATATGATTTATCTCCAAGCAATGTAACCTGGCGTCTTATCAACTATTACGAATATAACTACAATGGTGTTGACTAATATAAATAAGTGTTTAATGCTTCCTGCTTTATTTTCGGCTAAATGCTAAAATCAAAATTGCACGGGAGTACACTCAGCCCCAGATTCCCACTAAACTGTTTTTGTTCCCTTAAAGTGGTACTATGATAAAAAAAAAAGTAATAATAATAATTTCGTTTTTTTTCATAAGATTTTGAAAGTGTGTTCGCTTAACACCTAACTGGCAAAATTTTGAGCTTTGAGTTTTATGCGAAGGCTGTTTATTTTGAGTGTAAGTTTTGGATTTTCACGGTCCACATTACTCACGTTGAAAACTGACCGACAGGACATCAGAGGGTTGGATCTAGAGAAAAAATGACGTCATTTCCTCACTAACTTAAGATTTCAGCGTGTAAACGCAATTTATTATATATGTAAAACACGGGTTTAAAAGTCTGAAAGCCCGAAAACTCCTGTGCTACATATTAATTGAGCCGCGTACACACGCATTACATTCTTAAACTAGTGAGTCTTTGACGTCATTTTCTCCTCGACCCAGCTCTGTTAACATTTTAAAGTTTAGTATTGGCGGACCAATAGTAAAGTAAGTAAGAAAAAACCTTTATTTAACTTCGAATTACAGATAGAAAACAATGATGCTCATATCTTCGAAGAAGTAAAAAATCAACTAAATAGACTAAGAAATTATGTACCAGAAACAAGATATTAAAATTATTAAGCTAAATTACAGAAAGAACAACAATCACGATTAAATTTGATTTGATTTACTGCTAGTTTAAAAGCATTGGTCGTAAGAGCAGTTTCTAAATGAATTAGGTAACGAGTTCCAAAGTTTAGAAGCTGAGTAACGGAAAGTAGTGTAAGCCATACTTTGACAAATAAATAAGAAAATTCCAGTTAAAATAAACAGGTGCCTTTTTAAAATTAGAAATTAAACCTTGGGTCAGTTAGTGTTTTAGTTAACATAGTTTTTAAATCCAAAAAACAAAGAATTGTTTTTTGGTCGCAGTACCACTTTAATAGACTAATTTCGATATATTAAATCCAATATTAAGTGACAGACTTCAGAACGAGGCTCTGGAGAAATAAACCTCACAAACTCTGTATTTATTCCCCAGAGCCTCGTACTGAGGTGTATTGCTTTAGGCTGAATTTTAACATATCCGAAAGTGGTCTCTTTATGACTGTGTTCTGGTAAAAATTATTGCTCTTCTAAAGAAACCAAAATCAGCTGTTCGCTACGAGGTCACACAAAACCAGAATATATTGTGGAAAGTGGTTTGATTTTCTACAGCAAAGTTATGGTAACCTGACCATGACCAACTGTCTTTTTTTAACAGCATTCATTTTGCTGATTGGTTTCCTTGTTGTAAGACCCCCCTTCCCCACAGGAATCTTGTTCATTATCTCCGCTGTTTCAACCAGAGTACCCTCCACCGTCGCCAGCACCTCCTCCCCTTCCATAAGCACCACCACCAAACCACCACCAAATCCTCCGACAACATTGTCCAAACCAGGCTCTTCCACCCACCCCCTCCCTGAATAAATCCTCTACCTCCTTCTCCGCCATTTCCCATGCTACCGCCAAACTTGCTTTGAGCTTCTTCCATTTGAGAAAAAAGCCGCCACCCCGCTTGCCACCTAGATCAACAAAGGAACAAAAACAAAAACCGTTGTTATCACACCTTTTTCAAGGGTTGCCAGCCTAGCCTTAGCCTGTTGAGCAAGATGCAAGCTTAGCAGGATATTTAAGACAACGAACCTTGAAATTTAAAAAGCAGTACTAACATGTAGTGATCGATTGTATGACGTGTTAATTTTCTTGGTTTCAAGCACATCGGCTTGGGCTAGTTTCATTAATCTTCTGCAAATTCAAAATTAAGCAATGGGATGAATGACTCATATCAACTGTGCTTGTACCAATTAGATGCCGCCAATAAAGAGTCCAAATCCTCAATTCAAAGGGCTGTCAAAGACAGTCTTCAGGAAACCATGTTACTAAAACAGATTGGTCTTTCTGCGTTCTGTTTTTTTTTTTTTTTTTTTTTCTTTTGTTGCAATACCTATTTTTGCCATTTTTTGCGATTTCATTTTATTTGCCATGAAAGCGAACAGAAAATGTGGTTAAAGCACCACATATTCTTAAATGAGCATATGCTTACCTTACGTTTAAGTTATCTCGGCCCAAAGCTGACTTTAATTATGGTTTGGAATTAATCTAAGGCTTTCTGATTTAGTAAAAAAAGGTCAGAGCAGGGGAGGTACATTTCTACCAGAAGCAGGCCTTAAATAGATATTTATAAATATGTGTCACAATTATAGTGGCAGTTAAAATTCCCTAAGGGGCAAGGTTAACTTAAGGTTGGAGAGGTTCATTGGAAACTCTCAATTCCTCCTCTGGTATCTGTAGTACTTCCAATGGTCACCTAAGTTATTATCGCACTCTGGGATAAGGAAACCACAGATGTGCAGCAGAACCTGGCTGCATTAGGGGGACTTCTTAATGTCACTGCGCGTGTATACGTGTGAGTAAAATGACCGCCGTAAATAGATAAAAAATAGCCTCCATTTGGCGCGAGAATATACAAACAATGGCCTCAATTTTGCGCGAAAATATGCTTGGTTATTTGTCCTTGGACATTATCTGTTCTGAGAAGCTCACAGTTTTCCTCGAGCTGCGCTCTCGAAAAACTGTTCGCTTCTCGGAACAGATAATGTCCAAGGACAAATATCCTAGCATGCTTTCGCCCCCAATGGGCGGCTTATTGTGTTTATTACCTTGTATTTTTTCGCAACACGCGCAGCTTTGAAAATTGGGGGAATATTCTCGGATATTCCGCAGTTTTAGCAGGGAAATAATTGGTCACGTGACGTGTTTAGACCAGTTGTGCGCGAGCGAAAATATTTGATCGGATTATAAGCTGTGATATTTTCCGCCGACATTATTCGTTACGTGGAACAGATAATGTCCCAACGACAAATATCCAAGAATATTTTCTCCCCAAATGGAGGCTATCGTGTTTCATGATTATCCTTCAAATCTTTTTCGAAAGGCGCGCAGTTTTGAAAGTTGGGGAATATTCTTGATTATTATATGGCAAGATAGTCTTGAGGTAGATCCGAGCGTTTCTGATTGGTTCTTTCTCAGTCGGGATTTTGCACACGGACCATTTCCATTGGAAACGGTCATATGGTGTGTATTTTTTTTTTTTTTTTTTTTTTCGTTTTCAAAAGCCGGCAAATTCAAAACTACGAAAAAGAAAACATGTTAATACTCTCATCTTCGCAAAGAAACTACCTAAAGATTTATATTTTACAGAGCTTACAATAAGAACCAGGAACACAAATATTCACGAAGCGAATTTTATTATCCTGAAGACCTAATGCAGAGACTTATCAGGCATCGGCGAACGTCAAGACGATTTTATAAAGAAGCAAGAAAGTGCAAACACAAATAAGAAGATGGCTACTGATCTGACACACTCTTCTCCACTAAGATAACGGTATGACAAATGAAAGAGTTAAAACCCTACCTGCAACGGAGCTTGACCACTTCTTGTCCACTGAAATTTGTTTATGAACAAACGCAGGAAAACATGGACAAGAGCACAAGCCGCAAACAATTTCCAATTTTCAACGCGGAATTGTCCAGAATGAAAAGAAGCGTCGAACTGTTATCGAGAGAGACGACGAGGATTGACTTTCAGACTGCCTCTTCATTAGCTGTGTATATGTTTGAATGATTTTCACAGCAACCAACCTTTGACATTTCTTCATCCATATATTTTGCAACTGCGCAAGTTAAAATATTCCATGCAGGATCGACAGAAATCATTCTCCGAATTTCAGCAAACTGCAGCTGTTGAGACTTTTGACAAATTCCGTTACAAATCGTTCTTGAAGCTCTTACAAATCGTTCTTGTTTTTATTCAACATGATTGATGTTGATTTAATTTGTTTTTAGCTTGTTGTTTTTTGGTTGCTCGCGTCATTAAAAACACACGGAGGAAGCCCGGCCCTTTGAATTGAAGTGAACGGAAGTGCGTTTTCAACAAAAAACAAACAAGCATCACCCGAGTGTGCTATATAATAACTACTTAGTAACCTAGCTAGCTCGAGCCGTACTGGGTAATATTGGCCCTCAGGTCGTTTTGTACGGACCTCACTCCGCTCGGTCCGTACTATGCCACGACCTCGGGCCAATATTCCCCGGTACGGCCCTCGCGCTCGATTAGTAAGAGGTTAATATTGCCCAGTTTTAGGTGGGTAAAATTCGGTCACGTGACGTGTTTAAACCAATCGCGCGCGAGCGAAAAAAGTATGATAGATTATAGTCACTGTTATACTATTCTCACTCATTCACAAGGCATAAAAATGTCTCGAAAATTCCATGTTGCTTTAGCTAAATTTGCACGTCATATTACGTCCTCTCAGGCTATTTTCCTGGTGCCTATCTTATACTTTCTAAGAGGTTTTTGCTGTAAAATTGCTTAAAAAAATATTATCATATCTCGTTACAAACCAATCATTGATTTTCCCTTGGAACATTCGGTTTTTCTCGGCTGGGACTTCGAATCCCTAACCTAATCAATCATTAACTTGGTTCTATTTGATTAAAGACACTAATTGAACTTTTCTAGAGCTGGTTGAAGTTCGGTTCACACACGAAACAATATGCGTGCCTGTCGAGACTTCAAAAAATAGTACATACTGCCGGCGCTTTAAAAAATCCTACTCTTTGCTCAAAAGTCCCAGTTCTTTTTTCAACTATACGATAAATCATAGCTTTTTTTAGCGATGTTGCAACTATCATTCAATATTTTTCCTTCAAACAGTTAAAAGAAGATTCTGATCAAAAGTAACAACCAATCAAGATGCGGTAATACTTTGATTTATTATATAAATTTACTCTACTAACCTGAATTACTACCATCAGCGGTCTGTGCGCCATGTCCATTGCTACCTCCCGACCATGTATCTGTATGGTTTCCCTACTGTGTTCGTGCTGGCATCACATCCTGAATGTCTGGAGTATGGACTTTGGAAGTCAAGATGGAAGTCTGCTATGGGCAAAAGGGGTCTGAATTTTCTGTCAGTGTAATTGCTTTGGGCCAAAATTAACATTAATTTGGGAATAAGATAAATATATGACAGTGACATTGTCCTGAATATAGTTATCACCCCCACTGATAGCCAGTTTGTAAAATTCTGATCATCAATGTGAATTTTTTAGCAGCTCTGGCAGCTAGGAAGGGGTGATTTCAGACTCTGTTGTTTCCCCTCTAAAATTCCAATTTTGGGAGTTTTCCCACTGTCTCAGGTGTCTGTGGTGTTGCCTTTGGCAAACAATGTGGTCAATGTGGTAAACTCTTTATTTGTTTTGCAACTACTCAGACACACTTTCAAAACCTGGATGCGAAAGTAACTTACTAATCATCTTTTTTCAACTTCTGCCATTCTTTCATGACATCTATCAACCTCCATGCTACATCTACAACAAACTCCAACGAACAATTTATACACTTTTTTTCTTTTGTTTTTTTTTAAATTTTATTTTTAAACTATTTGCAAACTACTTACAAAGATATACAATACACTACATAACTTACACTATTCGCACTACTTACAACACAGTACTTATTATTTACGTTTTCTTTTACTTTTGCACACACAGAACGAGAAAAAAAAAGAATAACTACTTACTACATTTGTACTTAGGTTACATATAAAAATAAAATAAAGATTACAAAAATACTCGTACTTGTTGACCTTACTTTTGAACCGTTAAAATAAACTTGTTCTTACCTATTGATCTATACTATTTTGATTTTATTATTTATCTACTTTTTTTTCTAAACAATTTGGAGTGACAAATTTCAACTTTAGGATGTATTTATTTGTGATTTTTTTGGTTTCATTTTTGTTTGGAGACAGTAAGACATTTAGTCTCGGTAATTATAAAGTAGGGTTCAACGTTTGCAGTTCTCTTCACATCAGCGTGCGCAAGGAGACACAAATAAGCTAAACAAAAATATGTTCGAAAACAAAACGAAAACTAGTTTTCTTGTTCAGCGAGGAAAGTTCCCCATTTTTTATTGAATTTTGCTAAGAACCCGTTTTTGAGAGAAAAGCGTCTTTCTACTTCCAAGCAGGTCAGAAAATTCCGAATGAAAAGTTTTAGCGAGGGGAGGTGGTGCATTGATTTAGCCCAAAAAATGTGATATCTGGCAATTAGGAGGGCATGGTGAAGGAGGAGGACCGTAGTGTCATCCACAAAACCCAAACATAACTGAGGGGAGAAACTTTTTGTCAAGAGACAGGAAAAATTACCTAACCATTTTATAACTTCGTTCCAAATACTTTGGTTTTTGGACATTCCCAAAAGAGATGTAAAAGGGATTCCGATGTGTTTTCACAAAAGGTGCACTGCTCACCTGATGAAAGTCCAACTTTAAAGAGGTATCTGTTTGTGGCGATTCGTCGATGAACTAATTTAAACTGGAAAACTCTTAATTTGGATTCACGAGTACATAGAAAAGGCAAACTGTACGTTTTACTCCAATCAATCTCTTCGGCCGCGTATGCCTGAAAATCGGAAATCCATTTATCTTGATTTCTTTGCGGCAGGGATGCCTGTCGCTCGATAAGTATGTTGTAGGCTAATTTGCAGAAGTTCTTTGACCCCACTAGTTGTTCAGTGTTGGTCGTTTGGTTGAAGACAAAATTCTTTTTCGCGTTCAACACTGCTGTCACAACGCTGTGGTATTGAAGAAAATTGGCTTTTATGGTGTATTTCTCTTTGAAAGCTTCAAATGTTAGAAACCTTGAAGATGTCTCATCGAGAAGATTACTTACTTTAGTTATATCTGCCGCGAACCAGCTTTTGTAAAAAAAGGGCTTACCGTTAATGCGTATGGAAGAGTTGTACCATATTGGCATGCTAGGAAGAGGTATTGTGTTACCTCTGAAGTTTAGACGGCACCAAGCTTCAACAAGTTCCTTAGTATAGGGATCCTCAATTTCTAGAGTGGCGACATCCTCGGGTTTTAAGTTACCTAAGAAGAGTGCCGTTGCATCGTGATTTCCTAGAAAAAAATCCGTAAACAATTTCCATTTCCCCTTATTATTGGGGTCTAGATATCTTTGAATCCACTTTGCCTTTACGGCATTATTGAAACTTTGAATGTCAAGCATTTTAAGTCCCCCTTTAGTATAATCGTTTATCATGTGAGTTCTTTTAATTTTGTCACATTTTCCGTTCCATAAAAATTTATATAACAAACTGTTTATTTCCTTAAGATAGCCGCTTGGTGTGGGAAGTGGGATAAAATATAAACTAGTTGGGAAGCGAGTAGACTCTTAATAACTGTTATTTTGCCAAGGAGCGTGAGTCTTCTGAATTGCCAGTTTTCAACTATTTTAGAGATTTTTTCTTTCTTCTCTTGAAAATTTAACAGTGCTGACTCTTCTTTGATGGTTGAAAACCAGACCCCTAAAGCGTTGACTTTGCAATAGGACCACAGTATATTTTTGTTAATTTCTATTCTTCTTTTTTGAAGGCGAAATAAACCAATCCAAAGCGCTTCAGTATATTTAATAGAAGCAGCACTAATTTCCATCTTTATAACATCCCACAACAGTATTTTGTCAACTTCACGATGGTCTTTATATTCCTTCGAGACATCTTGTATAGTTTTTCTAATTAGTTCTACGTACTCGCTTTCTGTTAAAAAATTGGTGTTTAATTTCCAAAAGCCTGGTCCTCTGGGGTTAGTTGTGGTGCTAATTTTAACAGTAATCATACGATGATCAGTCCGATATCCGGGATGAATTTCGGCTTCAAGAACATTTGGACAGAGCGATTCACTTATCAAGAAGAAATCCAAACGGCAGCAAATTTCAGGATTTGTTCTTTCCCAAGTAAAACGCATACTGTCTGGATTCTGAATTCGCCAGATATCTGCAAGCTGGAATTGTTCTTTTAAAGAAAAGACTTCTTCTTTTGATTTCAAATGCGTAGTGGGCGCGCCGCCTTTTTTATCTTTTTCGACGTCGCAAACTAGATTGAAATCGCCTCCAAAAACTATCAAGTCACATTCGAAAGATAACATTTTTTCACTAACCCCTCTAAAAAAAAACTGGGTCGTCCCTATTTGGTGCGTAGATATTCACAAGTGTCAATATCTTTTCTTTGGTTTCTACATCAACAATAATAAATCTTCCCTCTGGGTCCTTGTAGCATTTCAAAATGTTGAACTGAAAGTTATTATTAAACAAGATACCAACACCTGCTTTAGAACTAGAAAATTCCGTAAATATGGTTGAGTACCCCCATTCTGAACGCCAGAAAATTCCAGATTCGTTTGTGCTATGGGTTTCTTGTAGGAAGTATATGGAAAACTGTTTTTTCTTCAACCACAAGAAGGTTTCTCTTCTCTTCTTATCGTTGGATAAGCCCCGTACATTTAGGGAGCAAATTGTCATGTTGTCACCTTGCATTGACGTCTGCATTGTATTCTAAAAACGGAGTGTCAGACCTTCCGCAGGATGTGTCAAGAGAACAGCTATTACGCAAGTTAATTAGATGATTGTTATTTAAAGTACAAATGTGTAAATAGAGAAACATGAAATAAGAACATAAACACACACACGCATTTTTATGAGACAAGGAAAATAAAATAAAATATAAAATACCAAAAACTGGTCTATGGGACAGCATTGGAAGTCGATCTTCCAAAACACACCTGTATGTTTAATACCTTTTTGTAGCTCCTTATCGATGGTAGCAAGATATATAAAGATTGAGTATATAACATTTACTGGTTGCAAAAGGATATGAAAGTGTACATAATTGTATCCAGCTTCTCAAGTCATTCCAAAGGCTGTTTTGGGGCGATATATTTGCCGTTGACAAATAATTTGTCAGGATGCGCTTTGCTGAAGTAAGCTGTGTGCCCTTTCTGTCGAGCTTCTTTCAATTTCACAATTTGTTCTTTACGCAAATCATACAGTTCCTTCGGGATGTCGTCAAAGACATGGAGGTTTTGGTTTTTCTTGAGGTGTTTACGTGCCTGCTCCATTACGAACTCTCTGTCGGTGTATCTGAGAAATCTCGCTATGATTGGGCGTGCTTTTAACGGGTTTGGCTTCCCCAGACGGTGAACTCTCTGAAACTCGATCTTGTCGCGAGGGCGATCAATTTTAAGTTGTTCCTCCAGAAATTTGTACAGTACTTCTCTCGTGTTTTCTGATGTCACGGTACCAGACTGACGGGATGGTTCTTCTTCCATATCATTACTACTGTCTAATGTATCGCTATTTTCTGGCAGGCCAAAGAATTTAAGGTTTTCCCGTCTGGAGTAACTCTCCATATACATAAGTTGCTTCTTCAATTCGCTCACATCATTCTCAAGTTTCTTGTTGTCGCGTTTTATGTCGCTTATGTCGTCTTCGTTGTATTGCAAGCATTCCTCGAATTCTTCCACTTTCTTTTCTAACTTCTTCTTCTGTTTCTTTAGGTCTTTGACCTCTGATTCTAGTCTACTAATTGTCTCTTCGAAATTAGCCATTCTTGTATGGACTTCTTTGAGCTGCGTTTCGATTGTATCAAGTTTCTCGAGTTTCTTCATAATCGCGTCCATTTTGGCGTCCAGCGCTTCCATCGTGTTAGAAGTTTAGCTGTTTCGCCAGCCTCGGCTCTTAGTCTTTTTTCGTCCAGAGAGCTGTTAATTGACGATATGGATGAAGGTCTATCCTTTCGCTTGAGTTAATACATAAAAATACTCATTTATAGTTTCAAAAGTGACCAAGGAGAAGGAGCTCGAAAAAATCGTTCAGTCCGCCATGCTGGTCCCTCGAGACTTCATTTATACTTGCACCTATAACCATAACCTTACATGTACATGTAAGGGTAAGCTTAATTTCAAAATAAATAACAGTTTGACACCAAAAACATATATAAATAAACTTGAAATACCTGAAGAACTAAAACTACCACTTCGATCTTTTTTATTTTATTTTGTAGTTGACCAAATTACAGAAATTTTAAATCCTGCAATATCTACGAAACAGACATTTTCAAAAACGGTGACAGATCGAATCTCAACATAACTTCCTTCGAAACAAACTGCTTGGAATTTTCAGTAGCTCTTTTACAAAAATAGACGCATTGATAAAAGCAGAAAGAATCGAAACGAAGAAACCAAATAAAATACCAGTCTGGTAGATCTGTTCTCGTCAGCAAATCGACTTAGAAGCATGTCCTCAGACTCTTCTTCTTCCTCTACAGCTATTCGCGTTCAGCGTACTAGGTATAGCTTCTTCTTCGGTGGCAATCTGGCTCGGCACTGTCATCGTATGATTGGAAATCTTCACTTGCCGAGCAGAAGCTAGCCTCTGAAGACTCAGAGCAACCTTCACTACTGCTTTCAGACAAACTTTACCCAAATGAACTTCTGAATCGACAGAGATTTCCAATTAAAAAACTCGACTGATATCAACGGCGATCAAAGGTAAATCAATCTCGTGTTAGGAATATGACGTCACAAGTAGAGATACCGCTGCGATAATAGCGGCTCAACTGGAACCAATTTCGAGTAATGCCGGCGAAAAATTTCACTTTTCGAGCAGCGAAATTTTAATGAAGGAAGTTCTTTTTAATTTTTTTTCTTTTTGGACGAAAGAACATCGTACAAGATGGTAAGTTATTCTGTTTAAAAAAAAAGTGAGAAAAAGAAATGTGAAATTTCGTCGCAGTGGCACTTTAAGTTACATTAGCAGAAATATATATATAACAGCCTTTTGAAGTAATCACCCACTAAAGAGGAATAAAGTGTATGATAGAAACTGGTCCCACGAGGGATTTCATGCCATTAGCATCCTAATAAAAAAAAAAAAAAGATGATGATGATGATGATAATGAGAAGAATAATAATCCAGAAGGATCCAGAAATTTAATGGCAAAAAAGCAGGTTTGTGCAAGTATTAACATTCTAACGTGTCTGTGTTTCAGAGTAATGAGGTTAAAAGTTCTTATCACATAGAGCTAGAAGGGCTAAGAGAAGTCTGACTGTCACCGAGAATCAAGACGTGGATATCCAAACTATGTAACAGACAGACACTCTGGCATAAAAAAGTAACATGCGTGAACAGGAAAGGGCACTAATCACAGATTTGACTGCTGGCATATGGCCACAAGTATGCTATAGAGGATATTGGTCCTATAGCAACAGTAATAAATAGTGTAATTAATGATGATGATGATGACTAGTATTATTATTCAGATGATGTTAGGGTGAAAATGCCAGTAATTTCACTTGACAAGTTTCTCAGCATCACAGGTTTCAAAGTGGCAAGATCACGAATTAATTTCTCATAGTCAATTGTTGTATGCCACAGTTTACATCCAAGTACAGTTTATGTTAAGTTTAAAATTTCTGATTTGACTCTTTTTTTTCCAATTTTAACCCAGACATCTCTAAGAAAATTGAGGCACTTGCCAAGAAAAAATCATGCGCTGTCCTTGGAGACTGGAAACAAAGTATCTCCAACCATTTATACTGGTGTGCTGCCAGCAGCAGTGGTGATGGCAAGCAAGTGGAGGCTAAATAGCTTTCAATATCCAACCATGTGACCAATGTACATGAGGGGCATTCAGAAGCCTTCCCAAGATGTTCACATGGTCCTTTGCAATAAGAAAGAAAATGGTTAACAAGAGGTAGAATTTGCCAGTAGATACAACTTGCTCTTTTGGAAAACAAATCAGAACAAAGCAAAATCAAAACAAAAACAATAACAAAAACAAAACATAGAACAGAATGAATCACTATTCTTTTTTCAGTCAAGTTCTCGAGGCAATGATTTCCAGTCATACATCTACATTTTCCTTTTGGTTGTAACAGGGTCTAAGGCTTTCAAAGAGCTTGAATCTGTCATAACCAACGAGACTTTCCTTAAAGACGTACCTAAGTTGTCTGATGAGCATCAGACATCATTTGTGGAAGTCTTACACAAAGCAAAGCACACTCACTTCTTTTACCAAGAAATGAAAGAACGGTAGTCTGTGAAATACTGTAATCTTATTTAGAAAATTGTATTTGTCACATCAGGAGTCAATTTAATTCTTCCTTTTTCTGTCAGTGGTAAACAGATATTAAAAGTGATATTTTATCACTCAAAGGTGTACACCATATGCATTTAGGTACCATTTACATTAGCAGCAGACAAAATATATACAAGGAACCCTAAGACAGATATCCCAATCCCCAAGCAGTATTATCGGAAAAGGTCCTATTTGGTCTTCAAACAACAGCATTTAGACAAACCCTAATTGATCACTTTCATGTATTCAGTTCAAAGGGGGAGGGGGGAGGGGGGAGGGAGGTAAACGGGAGTGGGTTCCTGTGGAGTATAAAGTGATTTTAGACAATTACATAACAACACCAATGTTATAAATTTTCAGGCTCCAGCTTGCAGCTCTCCATTTTAATGAAAATGCCAATAAACCTTGAGGGAAAATAAAAGAAGGTGTGAATGCAGGAGCTGACCAGTGGTTAGTGTCCTACCCCAAGTACGAAAAAGGAGGTGCAGTTGCAAAGGAAATTAAAGAGGCTTGTACATATGGTAATAATAATTTAAGTAGTTATAACAAACGAATAAAAAACAAATAATTGTAATAAAATTATGTAGTTTTGGGAAATTACAACCTCACAAAAAGGAAAAGACAGTGAATTTCCTATGAAATAAATAGGAATGGCCATGCAGTCATGCAGCCTTTTTAATGTGTAACACCAGACAAATACAAAAGAATAGATTGAAATAAATAACATTGTTGATTGATATACCATCATTAAATGCTTTTTTTCAGATTACATCAAGACACGTTTTGATGAGCTTCTACGCCTAAGAGCACAGTTTCCATCATACAGTGCTGCACTAAGAGATATCAAGCCAATGCTGCAAGCCCTCCCTAAACCTCTCACAACCCAACAACCACGACAACAAAAACAGGCAGTCCTAACACAACACAAATCCCGATTTAATAAATAAACAAAAAAATCTAACTGCATGTAACTTTCTAAGATAACTTTTTTACCATCTAAATGAGCTTGGTTGCAACTACACTTTATCTCTTAATCCAAAATTCATGACTAGTTAAATAAGCTAAGTCACAACAATCCTCCGAGCACTTGACATGATCAAGGTCATTAGTAGTTCTCATTTCAAATTGAACCAGTTCCCAAAGAGGTAGCATCTGACTGCATGCAAATTATGTATTTCAATCAGTTCTTTCAGTATTCAAGTGTAAGGTACATGCAGGAACACAACTTCAACTGACAGGCTTTCTTTACTTTGTGTTAAAGTAGAGCAGTTGCACAGCAAATGAGAGTGTTAGCACAGTGAGTGGGATTAACTTTTCTTATCCCTACAAAACACAAAATTGTTATCTCTAAAGGTACGAAAGATATGCAAAGTCTCCTTTGTTTATCCTATGTACATGAACAAAATACTGGTACACAAGTTTTGAAAGAGCAATTATATGTATGGTAATTATTTGTAACTGATAATCTACTATATAATATTCATTATTGTCAGGCTTCTTATGCATGGGCATATTCAAAGCCCCTATATTTTCCACTTTCACTTGGGAAGCTTTCTCTATTTTTTTTTTCTTATCACACAAGATGGAATAGCACTTGTTATTTTCCGGCCAAGCCACTTGTGAATCCAGTAAGTGTATTGCCTATAAGTAACATATCTGTACGTACTGACAGAGAGAAAAAAAAACACATTTCTTAATGCAGAGAGAAATGTGAAATGAATTTTTCTTAAGGTTGGATATTCATTAACAATAGAAGGCTTATCCACATCCTTTTCTTATAATTAGAAATTTGATGTACAAGTTAATATAAAAAGGTCATTCATTTTTCAGACCTGACCCCCAAAAATACAACCATTTACCCCAAATTAATGGTCATGTTTTAAATATGAATCACAAACAAAGACCAATATAGGGAGTGAAAAAGTAGCCCCGTGGAGTCCAAAATAACTTAGTAACATCATTTTCATGTTCAAAAGATATTAATTACATGACAATGTTATCATGAAAAGATGCATGTTGTATACATACTCATTTAGTGGTTCATCATCAATGTATACCTGCCAACTTTTTCTGAGATATAAGCGTGAGACTTTTATCCTGGGAGTGCTGGGATTTTTGAAGACGACACGATCATTTCCGAAGATTCCCGAAGAAGTCTTTCGAAGAAGTCCGAAGTCTTCTGAAGACGTCCGAAGTCTTCCGAAGTCTTAGTACGCGTATAAACGCAGGCTCGCTCCCAGTGCTTTTCACTTCAAAAATCAGAGATCGCGAGGAAGGTATTGTCATTTATTCACTATCCACATGGTTTTCTTTCCTTACATGGCCCTGAGTTAACATAGTTTATTTTGGAAATTGTGTCAAGCAAGACGGCAAAAACTCACATTTTTCGATCAGGCGTGAGAAATTGGTCCCGACAAGCGTGAGCCGACGTGAGATCGAAGCACGCGTAGGAGTTGCCAGGTATATCAATGGGGCCTTTATTTTCTAAATACAGATTGAAAGCTGTCTCGATGACAGCTTGATTTGTACATGCAGCACCAAAATACTCATTTTCTGTGATACAAGACAAGTGGTATCTTATCGAATGACTTTTGGTGTTCGCGACAGCAAACACTTTCCCGCCCAGTTGTCATGGCTATGCAGTTTCCACAAATGTACCTAAATTTGGGTTTAAATTGTGTAAGAATCAGTGTCATGTAATCATTTTAAAAAGAACTATGAACTTAGATTAAACTTTATGTCTGTAGTATCGTACATTAGGACTGGGCTCCAGGCCCACTGCATGCTGGGGCCATGCAGGCCCGGTTACCAGGTTGTTGTAGCTCGTAAGCCAGCATGGCAGCTGTAATCCATTAAATTGGCGACGAGGAACAGACACAAATGCCAGACGTAAACGAAACTAGCCCGAAAGGAATGTCAGGAGTTCTTGCCTTGTACGAGCAAGCGTGGGAGCCTTGAGTTTGAGTGGTGAACCAGGGCAACGCGTGAAGACGTGGAAGTTGTGGAAGGATCGTTTCGTAAGAGCCACTCGATGGATGGCAGTCAATGATGCCGACAAGCTCGACTTACTGTTTTTTTATTAGGAGGAGAAGAGCTCCAGAAGCTACTCCAAACACTGCCCGAACAGCCCACAGATTACAAATCGTACATCGAAATGTTGGATCAACACTTCAAGGCGAATCGCAACAACACGTACCTTGGAGTTGTATAAGTGGTTCAACACAGAATGGTCACCAGACATGTACTTCGCTGACTTCGAGACGAAATGCAGAGAGCAAGCGCTTCATTGCGATTTCCCCATCACACTGGACAACGCAATCATCGTGATGACTGTGGTCAAAACCAGCAACGTCGAGCTTCGGAATGAAATCATTAGAAAGAATGGACACTTGAAATCGGTAAGAGAAACAGTTAAGGCTTTTGAGATAGCAAATGAAGGCAGTGAAATGATGAAAAACGGGGAGGAAGTCAACAGTCAAGACACAGGTGATCCAGAGTTGAAACGAGTTTCCACACCAGGACGGTTTAGCATGAGAAATAAAGGACCGAGTCGTACCGCTGACCCCTTGCAGGCACAGGCCAGGCCGTCTTGCAGTAAGTGCGGGAATGAGGCACATGTCAACAAGAATACCTGCCCAGCTACTGGAAGGAGATGCCTCAAGTGTGGACGTCTGAATCCCTTTGCCCGCGTGTGCAAGGGTGCAGGAAACAGGAAAGACAAGCGAGCCAACGCAGTGGAGTGTGAGCAGCAAAGCAACGCACACAGTGTGTCTCAAGAGGAGAACTTTTTAGAAGACGTGTATCTGTACCAGCTAAAGGAAAGAAAATCACAGAATCCAACTGTCGCAATTCACATCAATGGCATTCTCATCAGTCTACACCTGGACACGCAGGCTGATGTCACAGTAGTTACTGAAAAGCATTATGGGAAGCTTAAGGCCAATTGTCCCCTACAGCAAACAAGCATAGCAATCAGGAGCTACTCCGGAGAAGGGAAGGGCCCGCTACTACCGGTGCTAGGGAAATTCACTGCAACACTCACTCGAGGAGACAAGGAGATAGCAGAGCCTGTGTATGTAGTTAAAGGTCAAGGTGACACAGCACTGCTAAGCCGTGGGGCCGCCGAACGGATGGGTCTTGTGGAATATCACCTGGACCTGACCTCAAGCACAACCCTGCCAGTCATGGGGGAAACTCGACAAGAGACTGTTGACCTAGTTGAAGAGTACAGGGACGTATTTTCAGGTTTAGGAAAGCTGAGAGGCGTCAAGGTGAAATTGCACGTGGATCCAGACGCAAAAGGCGCCGTGCAGAAAGAGAGAATATCCCTATCGCTCAAAGACAAATTTGATGAGATTCTTGACAAGTGGGAGGAAATGGATATCATAGAAGATGTCAGAGATGAGCCAACAGAATGGTGCAGTAATGTTGTTCTTACCCCAAAGAAAGACGGAGAAAACATCAGGGCAAGTCTGGACATGACAGATACCAACAAGTATATAAAGAGAACCAGACATGCCATCCCCACATTAAGAGAGCTGGAGACAAGACTTAATGGGGCCAAGTATTTCTCTCACTTAGACATGAATGATGGTTACATGCAGCTGGAACTCGCCGAGGAAAGCAGGAAGGTTACCACTATTTTACACTCACAGAGGGCTGAAACGCTTCAAAAGGCTGCATTTCAGGGTCAACAGCGCGGCAGAGATCTTTAATGAGGAGGTTCGTAAGGTCGTAGCACAGGAGCCAAATGCTGTCAGCATCTATGATGACATACTGGTCTTCGGCGCAACGCCCGAGGAACATGACAAAGCACTCAGGCATATATTCAAGCTGTGGCGCGAGCACGGGCTCACACTTAGCCTGAAGAAGAGCAGGCTCATCCTCCGAGCTGTGAAGTTCTTTGGAAAGGTGGTCTCAAGTGAAGGAATATCACCCGACCCAGATAAGGTAGCAGCCCTGAAGGCAGCAGGTCCTCCGCAGTCAGCCGCAGAGGTACGGTCCTTTCTATCCTTCGCTGGAGCAAATGCAGACTTCATGGAAGGATTTGCACATGCCGCTGCCCCGCTCAGAGAGCTGCTAAAGGTGAATGCTAAGTTCCAGTGGACACCAGAGTGCCAAAGGTCATTTGAGCGGGTCCAAGAAATGCTGACGGATGACACAGTAATGGCATACTTTGATCCAGGACGGAAGACAAGGCTGAAGACCGATGCAGGCCCAGGTGGAATGGCAGCCACCATGAAGCAGCATGACCCTGAAGTCAAGAGATGGTGACCAGTCACTTATCGTTCAAGAGCATTCACTGACACCGAGAGCAGATACTCGCAGCTAGAGAAGGAAGCCAAAGCTGTGGAGTGGGGTATCTTTGCCAATCAGATATACCTTTACGGAATGGGAAACACGTTTGAGGTTGACACCGACCACAAACCACTGGTACCACTGCTCTCAGGTTACAGGGCAACTGCACCACTCCGTATAGAGAGGATACGCGTTCGCCTTCAAAGCTTCAACTACCGCATCAATTACGTACCCGGAAAGAAAGGGGGATCGGAGAACAATGAAGCAGACTACCATTCAAGGCATCCAGAGCCACTGGCTATGCAAAGGAGCCAGGCCTGTAAGAGCCAAGCTGAATTTGAGCTAAGAGAGACAGTGGAAGAGTTCGAGAAAGATATCATGGCTATAGTGAAATCATCAGTGCCTGAAGCAGTTACCTGGCAGGAGCTTCTTGAAGAAACACTCTCGGACACTGAACTGTCAAACTTGAAGGAAGCCATAGCTAGAGGATACTTCACCGCGCAAGAGAAGAGAGCATTGGGGCCACAATATGACGCCATTTTCACAGAGTTGGCTGTAGTAGGAGGGCTGGTAGTCCGAGGCCCACGAATCGTAGTCCCCAGAATGCTGCGGGATAAGGTGGTCAAGCTCGCGCAAGAAGGCCACCAGGGTATCACCAAGACCAAGGAGTACCTGCGTACGAGAGTGTGGTTTCCAGGGTTGGACAAAATGGTGGAGGCGCACATCCAGCACTGCCCCCCATGCCAATTCGTGAGCATGTCACAGGAGAGAGAGAGCCGTTGCGTATGACACCCTTGCCCAGCGAACCCTGGAAAGAGGTTGCCGTAGACATTTGGGGCCCCATCCATACTGGAGAGTATCTGTTGGTTACAGTGTGCAAGCAGTCTAGATGGGCAGAAGTAGAATTTGTCACCTCCACTAGTGCCAGGGCGGTGATACCGAAGATGGATAAAACCTTCGCCTCGCTGGGCACACCAGTTTCTGTAAGCAGTGACAATGGACCTCCGTTCAACAGCCAGGACTTCCGTGACTTTAGCAAGTACTTGGGCTTCCGTCACGAGCGGAAGACGCCCCTGAATCCGCAAGCCAATGCAGAGGCCGAGCAGTTCATGAGAGTACTGAAGAAGCTGTACCAAATAAGCAAGTTGATGGGATCGAATTTCAAGCAAGAGGTATTCAGATTTCTTCGTGCCTACAGAGCGACACCTCATGGCACCACTAAAGTTGCTCCAGCAGATCTGATGTATTCTGGTCGCAAGTTCCGCACCAGGCTTCCCATTGGAGTAACTCCTGGTGAACATAACTTTGAAGAACTGTTCTAGAGAGATCTTGAGAAGAAAATGCAAATGAAAGGTTATGCGGACAACCAGAGGTATGTCAAACCCTCTGACATACAGGTGGGAGACTATGTGCTAGTCCGAAGAGAGGCAATTAACAAGGCCACACCTGCCTACGAAGCAGAACCACTGCGGGCGCAGTACAGGGAAGGCACCAGGGTGGTGGCCAAAAGGCCCGATGGCAGCTCTTTCACGAGGACCACAGCTCACTTTAGGAAAGTTCCCTTTGGATCGATGGAAGAAGCTCACAGGTGGTCCAGTTCAGAATAGCCAACAGAGCCTGTCAATGAATCACCACCAAGAAGCAGAGAAGATGAGCCCCCTGGTTTGGAGCAGACTGATAGAAGCATGACTGTCAATGAGTCCATCCCCGCAGATTCGGCCCCTCCAGTCAGCCTGCCACCACCACTTGCCAGGGAAGAGGGACCAAGGAGGAGTGAGAGGCACCGAAAAGACGCTGACACTTATCTAAAGGAAAAGTACCCGGACTTTCAGCTATAATGCTGAAGTTAGATAACTGTTGCCAGACCAGGAAGGACTTACTGACTTCTTTCGTGTTTAGTTTTTTGCTTTTAGGCTACCCCATGGAACTATCTGTAAGCAAGGGGGAAATGTAGTATCGTACATTAGGACTGGGCTCTAGGCCCACTGCATGCTGGGGCCATGCAGGCCCGGTTACGAATTTGTTGTAGTTCGGAGGCCAGCATGGCAGCTTTAATCTATTAAATGTACGAGTATCGAGTGAGACGTGACTGCCGCGCGGTGTTGTGTTACACAATTTGGCGCTCTACAAGGCATTGTATGGAATTTCAAATAACGAAGGATAAAATCGCACATTGGAATAAAATGTTACTTTTTTAAAATAAAATTAAGTAAATGAATTCACCTTGCCTTATTTCTTTTGTCTATTTGGTCTATTTCGTCGTTTTTGGGGGGTTTTCAGGTGTTTGTCGTAGATTTCTATAGACGAAGTCAAGGCTGGACACTGCTGCCTCTAAAGACCTGATCCGAGAGGCCGTTTTCTCGTCGAAATCCGAATCCGCTGCTCGATTTCTCCCTCCATTGCAAAGAAGGATAGTCCATTGATCCCCTTTTCCGGTCAGCTTGGAAAAATCTTCATTCCAAAAAAGTAACATTTTATTTCATTGCACGATTTTATCCTTCGTTATTTTAAATTCCATACAATGCCTTGTATAGCGCTCAAATTCTCAATGTGTAACACAACACCGCGCACTTAAGTCAGTCACGTCTCACTCGATACGCGTACATAAATCATTGATATTTGATCGATTCCTCGAATCGTGAGTTTGGGACGCCTGTGGACTGACCTTCAGTATCAATTAAAAGTTCAGTTAAAAGTATCTAAAACTGATGCCTGCATTGTAATGGCTTACCCTTCAAAAAACAGGAAGAAGTTACACGTTACGTTATTTTGTTTGTTCTTAAAGACAAAAAGATATGTAATTGACTATTGGTCCATCTTGGTCTCTGGGTTGAACCCAGCACATCAATGGGATTGAGAACCGCGTGTCAAGGCCCCCATCAATCGGAAACTCGATGTAGCTGCTATCAGTGTCCTAAACCATGTACACTCCGCCTGGTTCGTTGCAAGGTTCGTTTGAAATAGCAACATTCCTCAGGATTCCGTTTGGCTGCCTGTTCTCTTTTTCTGTTGCTTTATAGCGAGCATTCAAGGGATAGAAGGCGACAGGTTCTGGCACAGCTACAAATTGAAAAAAAAAACAACATCCAAATAAGATGAAAATACGGTACCAGTAGAAACATTCCTTAGGACAGGAACTTCCGAGTAGGGCTCTTTGGTCAACTTAACCGCGCCTTTTGGAGTTGACCATTTGATGTTAAATCTGCTTCCGCTTCTATCGCTTCCAGCAGTCAGTCTTGCAAATAAACGCCTTACACTCGCTCTTAGCAGTTTTGGTTTTATATATTGTTACAAATCTATCTACCTTGTGTGCCTTAATACGTTGTAAAGGTATTATCACAATCATAAAAGCATAGAGTGGTTTTCATTTGAGTGTCGAAAAGTAATTGTTGTTGTTGTTGTTGTTGTTGTTGTTTTTTATTTAAATAATATTTATTGTTATATAGCTGGCATTTATCCCGCTACAGCGCGTCTTTTCATTGGCCAGTTCATGGCCATATGACACCTAACAATGAAAGTGTTTCCCGCTAAATGCCATAAGCGGGCAACATTGCGAAAACTATGACGTCAAACGGGAAACAGTTTACTGTTACCCGCGAAATGTTGACCGCTGTTGCAAATGATCAGAGGTGGCCTTGTCGCTGGAGTCTCAGCGCGTTTTTCAAAATTTGCTTTTGTTTTGTTTCGCTATATAACAAATCACTTAATGACTGGTCCCTTGGACTTCGTCTCGGGAAACATTGAGATTCTCGGGAAACAAAATCCATTGTTTCCCTCGGGACCGATCATTAATTAAATGTTAAATACAACATGTATACAAAGTACTCGCCGAACATTTGCTCTAAGAACTAGAAGAGCTCATCTAGAAGGCTTAT
>JAHPZR010004076.1:52500-56339 GCA_019787425.1 Platygyra sinensis
GACACGAGAATTTTTTTGAAACCTCTTCCCAGGTCTCCTTCTCGCCGGGTCGCTTTGCACTTCGTCGCTCGTGCGCATGTTGATTTTGCTCTTCGTCGCTCGTGTGCATGATTACTTTGCTTTTCGTCACTCGCGCGCATGATCACTTTGCTCTTCGTCGCTTCCGTGCATGATCACTTTGCTCTTCGTCGCTCGCGCTAATGCCGGATCACTTTAACAAATTGACGTCAGTTTTTTATGCGTCTGTCCTGTTATTGATCATGAATTTCGTCATAACACTGTCAAAGTAGCTGTGGATCCACGAGGCGATAGCCGAGTGGATCCGCAGACTACTTTGGCAATGTTATGACGAAATTCATTGTCAATAACAGGACAGACGCGTTAAAAACTGACATCAATTTGTTTTTTACGATAACAAATTGTCGAGTTGCCCGCTCTCGCTCGCTGACGCGTGGCATGAATTTCAAATTTATGTGTCTGTCCGCATATGGACAATAAAATTAAACCAATGAGCGCGCGTGAATTTCTGCAGTTATCGTAAAATTGCGCTTCGTCGCTCGCGTGCATGATCACTTTGCTCTTGGTCTCTTCCGTGCATGATCACTTTGCTTTTCGTCGCTCGCGCGAATGATTACTTTGCTCTTTGTCGCTCGCACGCATAATCACTTTGCGCTTCCTCGCTCGCGTGCCTGTTCACTTTGCTCTTGGTCGCTCGTGCGCATGATCACTTTGCTCTTCGTCGCTTCCGTGCATGATCACTTTGCTTTTCGTCGCTCGTGCGAATGATTACTTTGCTCTTTGTTGCTCGCGCGCATAATCACTTTGCGCTTCGTCGCTCGCGTGCCTGTTCACTTTGCTCTTGGTCGCTCGTGCGCATGATCACTTTGCTTTTCGTCGCTCGCACGCATGATGAATTTACTCTTCGTGGCTCGCGTGCATGATCACTTTGCTTTTCGTCGCTTGTGCGCATGTTCACTTTGCTCTACGTCCCTCGTGCGCATGATCACTTTAACAAATTGACGTCAGTTTTTTATGCGTCTGTCCTGTTATTGATCATGACTTTCGTCATAACATTGTCAAAGGAGCTGATCCACAGACCACTTTGACAATGTTATGACGAAATTCATTGTCAATAACAGGACAGACGCTTTAAAAACTGACATCAATTTGTTTTTTACGATAACAAATTGTCGAATTGCCCACTATCGCTCGCTGACGCGCCGCATGAATTTCAAATTCATGTGTCTGTCGGTATATTGACAATAAAATTTAACCAATGAGCGCGCGTGAATTTCTGCAGTTATCGTAAAATTGCTTTTCGTCGCTCGCGCGGTGACTAAAAGGGGAGCCTGCTCGCAGGCTAAATTGACTCGTTTTCCTTTGAGGATCGTAAATTTAAAGCTGTTTCGCGGGAATAGGAATCCTCCCCGAACCCGTCAGACACACAGTAGAGATATTAGTAATATCGTACTGACCTCGCATTCTCATCTAGCACTGTAAGTTATGGATCCTCGTCTCCCTCCCTTCCATTTATGGTCCGCCCGCTTCGTGCTTGGGCTATACTTCGATGGGGAAAAACTTCGTCCGTAACTTACAGTACGGCCCTCGAACTCGCTTACTAAGTGGTATCTATAGTCAGCCTCCGCCATTTTCGATCCTTATCAAATTAGTGATATCGCATCGGCGAAGCGAAATCTTATGTTTTGAAATTATCTTTCATAATTGTATAGTGATTTTCTTCTTTTTGACATAGTACGAGTAAAAGATAATACCTAACCCTCGCACAAAAACAAAGGTGTGGCTGACTGGGGCTCTTTAACCTACAGCTATAACTTAGTTTCAGACGTTTTCAATCTTGTTACTTGGAGACTTCCGCACATTAGGGTTTTCCGTTCTGTTAAGAAAGTAATTCGGGCTCTTAGATCTCTCCCTACATTCACAGCTTAATAACTCACCATAAATCAGTAGTTAGTCGCAAGGTATACTATTCTCCACGTAGGGTTCGTTAATTGTAATATTCATCACCATGCCTTGTGGAATAGGAGCAGAAGAAATGCAATCTGTATTATTTGGTAATCGTTAGGATATCCGAGACTTCTGAGTGTTTTTTCAATCACTGGACCACACCCTGCATGTATCAAAGCAAAAGAATAAAAAGTACACAGTTGAAATCAACGGAATAGTCGTATTTCTTGCAATTGTTTGTTTACAATGGCTCTAAAAAGCCTCATAGGGAAAGTACGTAGTTAATTTATACATCTTTGTTTTTTATTTATTTTCATATTTTTATCTATTTTTCTTTACTTTTTTAGTATCTTAAAAGATATTTATTTACTTATTCATTTAATTTTAATTTATTTCTCCAACTTTTTTGTTTCAGTTTTAAACCCCTCCAGAGCCTTACAAGCCACTTCAAGATACCAAAAATCAAAGCATTCTTCGTCTTATTTTTACGCATTACATCTTTTTACTTCTTAGTAGCGATTTTAATCTTTCTATGTTTGTTCTTGACTTAGCAGGCGTGATTTTGTCCACATCCCATCCCCTGCAACTATGAAAGCAACGACAATGAAGCTGAGATTGTGAACATTTTGAGCGTCGGCCAACTTTACTTTTAACAACTTTATCTCACAAATTCAGATAATAATCTTTGGTAGCTCGTAATTATCAATGGTATTCACGCCGAGCTACTTAATCTAAGCAAGAGATCTGTACTATTGAGCTCAACAATGCTCAAAACAATTATTAAAAGGTACATAAGAGCATTTTCTCAATTAAAACAGTACAATTATAACGCAAATTGCTTACTTGTAAAAAGCCAAGCTACGCTGGCTATATCACCACAAATTTTGATTCAATCTACTCGGCTGTCTTGAAAAGCAGGTTATTGCTACTTTCATTTTATTATTTTGTAAATTTGTCCGGATAAAAGCAATAGTAAAGTAAATTTTAAAAAATGCGGCATTCTTAAGTTTAACCGAAACACCGGTTTCGGCGGACACTCACGCTATGTCAAGTCAGCCAGTCACTCAGTCAGAAAGACAGACATTCAGTCAGTCAACTAGTAACTAAGCTAGGTAGCTACTTAGTAAGTTAGTTAGTTAAAGTGCCCATATCGTCAAAATTGTTATTTTCTTATCTGATTCTTTATGTCACCCAAGAACTTCTGCAAAAGAAAAATTCGATTTGGATAAAATGCAAACTTTCTTAGAAGTTAAAAAACGTTCAAATTTACCGCCATTTTAGTCCACCTTTCGCACCAGTCTTCCCTTCGTTTTGAATGACTTGTGACGTAGATCAAGGAACACGTGACTTTAGGCTTGATTCATCTCACTTGTTTTACCTCTGTAAATTTAACTTATTAGTTCATACGAAATGTTGGAAAGGAGCATTTTGCATGGAGTGTGAAACTAGAATTACAGAGGTAAAACAAGCAAGATAAGTCAAGTTTAAAGTCACACTTTCCTGAATCTACGTCACAATTCTGAGCATTTCGATGCTGTGATCAGCAGCACGGGTCGACCGCAAGAAAATAGGATTTTCAGGTTTTTGAAGACTCATTAAAAAATCGCTTTTTATCCAAATCGAAAATTTTTTTCGCAAAAGTTCATTTCATGAAATAGAGGATCAGATGGGAAAATAAAAATTTTGATGATATGGGCACTTTCATTAGTTAGTTAGTTAGTTAGTTAATTAGGTAGTTAGTTAGTTAGTTAGTTAAGTAGTTAGTTAGTTAATTAGTTAGTTAGTTAGTTAGTTAGTTAGGTAGTCAGTCAGTTAGTTAGTTAGTTAGTTAGTTAGTCAGTCAGTTAGTTAGTTAGTTAGTTAGTTAGTTAGAT
>JAHPZR010004079.1:0-21877 GCA_019787425.1 Platygyra sinensis
CTAAAATGCTCGAAAAAATGCTAGCATAATGTACAAAAGCCTAATACCCTCTGATTGATTGATTTTAACACTTTTTCCAACACTCGTGTGGTATTCATGTCGACGAGAAATGCGATACATGGTCAACTGCATGGTAGGAAATCGGTCCTTGAGTAAAGCGGTGTTATTAGTTGGACATTTTCTTCGTCCCTTTATCGTTCCAAAAAGACGCCAAGACGCCTGTTATAATAATGTTCAAGTTTCGCGTGTGATTGAAACCACAGACAATCCGACAATCAAATTTCCACCTCGTTTGTCCTGGCAAAATCCGCAGCAAATCGAATTGTACGTAGTGACAGACGGCTGCCAAATACTCTGGCAATAGTATTTGCCAGACGCTCGCTTGTTGTTTACGTCGGTGTCAAAATATCTTTTCAGAACAAAATTCTAACGGATATGATTCGATGCGTTTCTCGATCTGGCAAAATACTGAACGTTACGTTATTTGTTTTCAGCTAAATATAAAATAAGGCGCTTGGCACAAGAAAATATGAATAGCGTTTATAGCTTAGGTCGCATCCGCACTAGGCTGACAAAATTTGTTTGGCGCTACCAAAAATCCTAACAAATATTTCGGTCAACGCGTACGCACTTATTCTCTAATTACTAACTGTCAATCACGTTGAAATTCGAACACCTTCTGCCGGGTTCTGTTCGCGGAGAAAAAATGTACGTGTGTCATGTGTGTACCAAATTAATGTGACCTTGAGATGTTGCCTCGGCGCTATGTTCTTTGTATTCTCATGTTTTTCGCCCTTCGAATCGTTTATTTCGTACAATGGCAAATGTTACTTTTGCTATGCCAGTGGAGGCTTAATCTCCTTCGATTGCTAATAGTTTTAGTCTGGCACAGCAGACTCGATCATAGGAGGCGTTAGCTAGGCGTTGAAGACTTTTTTAAATTATTTATCCATTTATTTATTCTATTTTATTTTCTTTTAAATTTTATTCATTTTATTTGGACGTCTTGCGTGATGGTAACCCCGTTGCAGGACTATAAATTTTTGAATAAAGGTGAATAAAGGAAGATGACTACCGAGACCTTGAGATTCTTGGTTTGAAAATAATTTCATAGACGCATTATACTGGAAAGAGATACTGTTTTCGCCAGATCAAAACACGAATGACATTTTCCTGCGTGTGAATTGACGAAGATGTCACTTTTGACGACGGCGCCTTTGAAGACTGGTGAGGCTTGTAGGAAAAAAATCGCCATCCTCGCTTGTGAAACGGAACTGATGACAGATAGTTTCGCAAAAGAAACAAAATTCGTTAAGTGCGGATGGGGCCCTTTTGAAATGAAATTTACAGTCTTTTTTGTTTGGTGATTGATTGATTTCATGTTACCACGTGTTTTATCTGTTTTACAGCTTGCGAACAACCCACAAATGTATTGACGTTACGACAACATGATTATCCAGCTGAGGGACTCTGAAAAAAAACTTCTCCAAAATAAACAAGCATTGTAGTTATTTTCTCCTATTTCTCTCCGAAAAGAATTGAGAACGTGCTTTGCAGCGCTCCCATCGCGCCCATGGTTTGTAAAATTTTCTTTGGCCTGTGTTGTTTTCCTGCTTTATATTGTTTTGGAGATTTTTTTGTCTTGGTCTTTGTTTTCAGTCGCTGTTTAGTTTCGAGGAAAAGCTTTTTTTTTCTTTCAAGTGATTTTTTGTGAAAAAAGAAAATGGAGAGGTTCGACGGCCGGCGGGTAACGAGATACAATTTTTTATAAAAATGTTAATCAGTATTTATCGCGGGCAGTGAGTGTCCAAAACACTCTCTCCACGATCCTGGTTTCTACAGTAGTTCGCAAAAAACCCCTGGCACCCAGACTAGACAAAGGAACTTATCTTTGCAGCCGTAACGCATTGTGTTTCCCAACATCCTGACCAGGATAAATTTTTTCTATGGGATGCGACAGAAATGATTTGCTTCACACAACAAAAAAAAGCCGTCATGAACGTCATGTCTTTGTTTTCGCCAAATGGACCGGATGTGGTGGTTTTATCCCAAAACAAAGCCGCTTCTTATATTTATCAAAATAATTTTTGGAACCATACCGGAATATATCAGCCAAGCGCGGCGGCACACCGCGAAGACACTGCGAAGACGTTTCTCTTTCGTGGAATGAAAAAGAGCGCGAGTGGAAACTTGAGAGCGGTGAGGAATGCGAAAAAGAGGCCGTTAAAGGTCATAATTGTTCTTTTCGCACGCGTCTTGCCACTCTCGATTTTTCGCTCGCGCGTTTTTGTTCTTGCATGCTCACATGCTTCTAGCTAGACTGCGCTCCCAAGCCAGCGAAGAGCTGTTATCATGTTCTCGTATTCTGGCCGTGCGAATACGATAACGAGCTCTTTACTCGCTTGAACGCTTGCTACGCGGGGCTATTTCGTGTCATGGTCGACGGACTAAGAATAAAAGGGACAGGTCGTAGCCTAAATGAAAAGAACTAGTAATATTCAGGCAACGAAATGGAAATATAACAAATCAACAAACGTGTATGACTTGTGGGTCGAGGGTCGAGGGTCGAGGATAAAATGTCGAGGGTCCATAAAAAAATAAAAAAAAATGAAAATTGTAAAAAAATAAAATGTCGAGGGTCCACAGAGGAAACTCTGATATTAGATATGGATATGCTTTCACGCTTCATTTACACAGTTTCACCCGCAACCGCAAATAAATAGATGCCGGCTGACAGAGGACAAGGTTGCCTTTGAGGAGTTCTGCGTATGGCTTCACGGTGGATGGAAACCCAGAAACTGCGAGATTTAGGCGCTTAACAACATTTCGATGAAGGAATTGCCTAGTCACGCTTTCCACTGCAGAACATTTTTAAGTCAACATTTTCGCACCGTTTTGAAGGTAGCCGAAATTATTCATGACTAATAAATCCGCGAGGAAATAACTGAACAGAATATTTAGATTGACAATATAGGGAAATACTGTAAATATAATGTTTAACTGTGACCTACCTCAGCAAACGTCTGAAACCAGCACAGGAAACGCAGCTTTTATAAATGGCAATAGCACGAACTTGCCCAATACAGCAAATCGGTAGGGACGGTATGTGGGAACCTGCGCGACACTAAAGATAACGAAAAAGACTAAATTTCAAATTTTCATCGGTTATGAAGTCTACAGAAAATGCATAAATATGTGAATAGAAAACTCACCTACTCAAAGTTGGTCGTTGCTGTCAGAACCAAAGGAATCGCCAAAATTAGTAGTCTCTCTGCTATGATAATCCTCTAGTACAGAGAAGCTGAAACAAAAAGCTGCTATAACACCACTCAGCCAAGCAAAATTTGATGCGGAATTGAATAAATAAGGGTGAACCAAGGAAAGACCAGAAAGACCTCTCACCAGAGCAGCGCCAAAACTCCTTTACCCCGCCAGATCACTGTAAGCTCTATTACATCACCACCCGCGGCTTTTGAAATCGAATGCCGACCAAAGTGGCCAATAGTGGTGCATTTCCTTTGTTATTATAAAAAAAAGAACGACAGCAACATGAAACGCGATGAACATTGCGTAAAATCTCTCAGGCAAACACACTAGCAGAAACGTCGGGAGCTTCCGGTACGGAAAAATTCCAGTAATCAAACGTCAGCCAGAGCGCAATCGATTTGCAGTTTCGAGCCAGCAGCATAAAAAGTAATTAAAATCCCAAGCAAATTTATTTTGGAGTTGATCTCCCAGCAAGATTTCGTAAAAACAAAAAAATCTTACCAGCCAGTTAAACAATGAAAAATTTGCCAGCCAGAAAAACATGGGCCTGTGGAGCGGATATTTTGTGGAGCGGTTTCGTTGGGTACTTCTGAGTTTTGCTCGAACTAGTACATTTTTTAGGATCTGCCCCTTTTGTATGGTTCGATCGGGGAATATTTGAATATTTCGCTAAGCAATAATCCTGTGTTTTCAGGAGGACATTTCGTCAGAGTAGAGCCGTTTATAGAGGTCATATGTCTGTGTGGCTCCCGTTGTTATCCGTGTTTAATTTCCAAAGTTTGACACCTCTGTTTTTTGCCAGTTTTTTTCTCTGGTTAGCTCTGGAGGGATAAAGTTTGAAATACTCCTTTGGCATCTCGTTAATTTGGATGGCTTATTTTTACTGAGTAATCGTACGTAGCGTAGAGCCCATGTGACGACTGGGCGACAGGGCGACTGGCAGGGATCCAATGTAAATGTAAATTTCGGGTTGAGGACATGACATCGACAAAAAGCTTGACTCTAATGACTGTAACGCGATACTTCTGTTTACATCTCACTTCTGTCACTTCTGTTCTGCTTTCGAGATACGTTTGCTCATACACTATTTTCTTTCACTGAGAATGTCGTTTTTCCGGCCCAGGCTCAATATTCTTATTTTTCTACCGATTTTAGGCTGAAAATATTCTTGTATTATTCCTACATTATAGCTTATAATCAGGATACTTTGCGGCCAACCTGTTTTCCTGGTTCTAAAATCAAGAAAATCGTAAATTAGGTGTCATTCAGTTCTAAGTTCTGACTTATAGATATGATATTTTTTTATAAGAACGTTGAGGCTGAGATTGACCCAAATTTTAAGAACGTATTAAGAACATTCCTCAGGCTGAGAGTAGATTAAGAATGTTTTTATTTTTCTCACTGTACATTAAACGACAGGCAAAAAAATAAATGTACAAAAATGTAAATTGACCCAAATACTAAAGGGATTGTTTTGTGTAACAGTAACAATGGTTTTCTTATTGCATAAGCAGTTCTTCTTATAATGTTCCAAAAAAGTTTCAACGCCATCAAGTCTTTTTTAAAACCTAGTATCAGTAGTTCCTATTCATAATTGTTCCAAAATGACTTCGACACCATCAAGAACATCTTTAAGAACGTTTCAGCCTCAAATCGCCAAAAAATATAAGAACCTTTACGGCCAACCTGTTTTCCTGATTCTAAAATCAAGAAAATCGTAAATTAGGTGTCATTCAGTTCTAAGTTCTGATTATTTTAGATATGAAATATTTGACTTTCAGGCCATGATTAACCCGATATTACATATAGCAATTCAAATATCAGAACTCTGAAACTTGAAATCAGAATTTAGAAATCAGAAATCTGAAACCAGAAATCACAAATTACAAATCACAAATCGCGATCCCTGAAAATCTGAAATCCACAACTGAGAAATCAGAAATCAGAACCTTGATTTCCGAAATGCCACTTGTGATATCCAGTTCTGACAATCACGGTTTATCCCAGTTTGCTATGTCAATATTTCGAATATCGAATCGGGAAAACCGTCCACATGTCCCCTCCGGGGGGTGGGTAGAGAGATTTTAATGTTACTTCCGGTATCGTTTTTCTAAGGGGGGGAGGGGTGAGTATTTTTTAACTTCCTGTGTCAATACCTTTAGTGGGAAGTGGGGGAGGGGTTGAGGTAGAGTTAATGTTGGAAGGCAATTTCCTGCCTCTGTTAGAAAGTACTTTGAGACGAATCGAAAATCTTTTCGGTTGCTTTAGTTTGCTGCGACAAGATGAGTACAATTCCTTCTTTAGAGGCTAACAATCAGGATACTTTGCGGCCAACCTGTTTTCCTGATTCTAAAATCAAGAAAATCGTAAATTAGGTGTCATTCAGTTCTAAGTTTTGATTATCTTAGATATGAAATATTTGATTTTCAGCTCATGATTAACCCGATATTAGAAATAACAATTCAAAAATCAGAACTATGAAACTTGAAATCGGAATTTAGAAATCTGAAATCTGAAATCAGAAATCGGAAATCAGAAATCGAAAATCGCAATCCCTGAAAATCTGAAATCCACAGTTGAGAAATCAGGAATCAAAAGCTTGATTTCCGAAATGCCACTTGTGATATCAAGTTCTGACAAGCACGGTTTATCCCAGTTTGCGATGTCATTATTTCGAATATCGCAGCTTTAAAATCGTCCACATTTTCCCTCCGGGGGTGGGTAGAGATATTTTTAATGTTACTTCCGGTATCGTTTTCTAAGCGGGGGAGGGGTGAGTATTTTTTAACTTCCTGTGTCAATAACTTTAGGGAGAAGTGGAGGAAGGGGTGGGGTGAAGTTAATTTCCCGCCTCTTTTCGAAAATACTTTGAGACGAATCGAATCCTTTCGGTTGCTTTAGTCCACTGCGACAAGATGAGTACAATTGCTTCTTTAGGGGTTAAGGAAGAGATAAAGAATATTCTTGACTCTGGAGGGTTCTTAAGAGACGTTCAGCAATATTTACAAGGGAAATTTCCACAGAAACGTTACGGAATTTCAAGAAGAAGTATTCGCAGATACTGCCAAGCCAACGGCCTTCGACGTTATTCATCCAAACGGTTAAACAAAGCTGCAGTGGAAAATGCCGTAAAGAGAGCAAGTGAAGAGGTAAAACTGACATATCTAATCTGTTTTTAACCGTATGCATGTTACTTCAACACTGAATCTAACTGGTGAGTAATTTGTTGTGAGATTTCACAACATTAACTGTTTAGTCTAGAATTTAATGAACAAACTTGGACGTGCCATTTTCTTTTGTTTTTATTTTATTGGACAATTCGTAGCGTGTTACATAACGTCATCGGCATTTGGTCACATAAATCGCACGTGCTCACAGATTGTGGCCTATGTTGTTCTTCAAAGCGTTTTCTGTTCGATCTCCTGCACAGAATGTAAGTCGTATCGTCTGTAATATTTCTTTATTAGTTGTTCTTTAAGTTTATTTGTCATTTATTTTTATTTATTCTTTCTCAGTTTTCACCGTTCATGACGAGTCAAAATAGCTTCGATGCCACGAGGTTGTGATGTTTACACGTCGAGTGGAAATTAAGGCTTACAAATGTCAATTTAATGCGTCGACTTGTTGTGCGGACACAACATTAACAGTCCATTTTTGTTTTGCTTGCGTACGTTGAACTAAATGAGGGAAAGAAAACAAATCGAGAGCTCAGGAGCGGATTATCATCCGGACTGAAAAACAAATGCTCCGAGCGTTATGAATTCACTAAAATAAATATTCAATAAAATAAATTATTCTTCCGTTTTAACATAGTTAACTATGGTTTTAATGAACTGAAATTGAGGCTAAAACAAAATGATACTATGAGCTCATCATCAGAAAGAAGGAATTTGCAGTGCTTCGTTTGCGACGAACTTCGTTCCACTTGACTGAACTTTGCTTTTGAGAACGTGACAACGCACACATAGTTTCTGAAACTGATTGATGTCGTGTTGGTTTTATACCGTGAGACTGGAAAATGCTCGCAAAAACGTAAAAAAAAAATACACTGCGCTTATTCAGCATTTTCATACCGAACACGACTATTTTAACTGTGGACAGAAATTTCAACTGATCGGGGCAGATTTTGTTCGCGTGCTTCGTAACCACTTCTGAACTGCGAACGTACATCACGCAATCAATAAAAACACCGCTACAGCGTGATTTTCAACATTTTCATCTCAACTCTTGATTACCCATGAGCCTAAAACAAACACAAAATCTGTTTTCAGATTCTTTCGGATTTAAGAATCCAATCTTAGATTTTCTTAAAGAAACGCGCCCTTACTCTTTGTTTCAAAATCGTTATCAAAAATTTAGTCGGAGGACGGCATGCCTATAGGCTAATTTTCCGCGGGGCAACTGAGCAGAGAAAGTTACCAGTTGTTACAATAGTCATTGTTTTTATCTGTCAGTTGTGTTATGCAATCAGTTCTAGTTATCAAGGCTCTCGGATTGCTAGCCTTTGTACTCTTAGACTTGTCGAAGATTAAATAAATTCTTAGCTCGAATCCTGGCTCGGATCCTAGCTTTACTCTAAGTTTATGTCACAAACATTGTATAAATGAAACAAAACTTTCAAACTTTTGCCCCTGCATATTTAATCCATATTCGTTTTATACTTTATTGATTGTTACTTTATATATTTGTGCAAGGTTGGGGACGCGTATGGCGCAGGAACACTCCAAGGATATCTCCGGACAAAGGGTATAAACATTTCTCTCGGGGCTATTAACAGAGTGCTAAAGGAAGCTAATCCAATTGCCTTTGAAGCTAGAAAAAATGACACGCTTGATAGGACAAATCCCATCCCGTACTATGCTCCAAAGTTTGGTTACAAAGGACACATAGATCAAAATGAAAAACTTGTGCGCTATGGTGTGGTACATGCCGTCTTTAGAGATGGATATAGTGGCTCGATCGAGAGCTGGATTAGTCTGCCGTCAAAGAACCCTATTCAGTTGTACAGTCAGTTTTACAGGTAAAATGCCGCAAATTGTTATTGATTGACCGAGGCCCCATTTACATGGTCTCGGGTACCCGAGACAATACTCCCCCGAGTTGCCTTGGCCGAGGTAACTTTTAGCTTATTTCTTTGTTAAATCCAACCAACCGTTTACATTAGGATCGCGCTAACAGCTAACCTGTCTCGGGGGTTGAGACAACTCGGGTAGGTGAATTGTCTCGCCTTGGCTGGTAGGGTAACCCTGGCAAGCGGGACAACTTTTCTTATAAAAGCATTGGCTCGCCTAACCGGAACAACTCTCGGTGTGGCGAGTGTCGTGCAATGGCCAAATTGAGGATTTAAAACAGAAATTTGTATCAAAGAAGTGAAATTCCACTCCGCAAGACCCACTGTGATCGAATGACCGAGGGAAACTCAAAGAAAAAGTAATATCTTTACATTTGATTATTCTATTAGTAAGAAAGACATGACTTCTCTTATTGAGGGCACATGCAGCAATTGTGCTTTATGCGTACATTAAATATCAAATTTTCTTTGAAACCAGCGATATTTAAATATGTAAAATAGTTTTACATGAATCTTCTTTGTTTTAACAAAAGATTGTAAATTTTTAAATTAGTTTTTAACACTCGTGGTTTTCCTATTTTAATTTAGATCAAGTTGTATTTGGAACGTTCTTTTAGTGTCCACAATTAGCTTATATTAAGCCAAAGACTCCGACACTTGAATAAAGTTCATTCATTCATTCCATTCCATTCCATTCCATTCCATTCCATTCCATTTCATTTCATTTCATTTCATTTCATTTCATTTCATTTCATTTCATTTCATTTCATTTCATTTCATTTCATGCATGCATGCATGCATGTATGTAAGCAAGGTCAACTTTGACTCGGCCTACGGGGACTATGTTTTCACATATAAAATGCTTGATAAAGTTACCTCGGGGAAGGGTATATCCTAAGATATTTTACCTACATTTTCTTTGTTTATATCACAGACCAATTCTCCTGAAGACAGGTGTATTCGATCAAGTACGCGTCGATATGGGTAAAGAGTGGGTCCTTATACTCTTCATCCAAGAGTTACTGTCAGGGTTCCGAGAGAACATGAACAGGCCAGCACATGTGAAGACAACCTCCAAAAAGAACTTAACAATAGAAAGAATATGGCCCGAGGTCAACTCAAGAGTGAATTTTCCAATAAAGCGTGTGCTTGTGGACTTAGAGGAAAAAGGCATTCTCGATATGACCAATGAGAACGTCCAGTTTTGTGTTTCTTGGTTCACGTGTGAAGTAGCTAAAGTTGGAATGAAGAGGTTTGTTGATGCTTGGAAAGCCATAGGATAAAAGGTAAGAAAACTGTTCCAGCAGTCTACTGCCGTAATATAAATCGCCCAGGTGTAATCATAGTCTCCCTCCATTAACTATGGTGTAATGTTATATTTTTAAGCAAAGGCGATCACGGGCGGAACCCACTTATTAACTCCGCTTTGTTAACTTGTTCATGTAAAAAATTGCCTAAATAGATAGAAGGCTGCTGGCCTTTCACAAAGTTACCGCCAAAAGATGACTGAGACCTGGCCGGACGATAAAGGCTTACAACCCAACCCATAATACTACACGGCTACTTATTGAAACTAATCGCAAAAAGGCGTAATGTATTGAAATAGCAGGAGTTATTTTGTCACGTGTAAAATGCGATGACATAGCTTCAATTGAAGTTTTTGGTTCTATCGCCCAAATTTCCGACCACTTTATGTAGAGAACAATATAAAGTTAGATACACTCGAGAAGAAAACAAAATGCGTTAAGGTAACCAATGAGGCAATAAAAAGTAACTAAGTGATCGAAGAACCGAGGGAAATGTGAGCGCCATATGTACCGCTCCCGGCTACGTGTACACTCATTGGGACCATCAATCATTTTGTCTTGGCCTCTAGTTTTGTCTCAAGGGCTCGATCGGAGGAAGGACATCTAAACGGCAGTCAGCGAGGTCAAGATGTCACGTCAAACGACGCTTGGCCGATTTGGCTTTAAAGAAACTGACCATTTCGCACAGAAATAGCGTGATGGAAACGAAAGCCTGTACCCGATTTTGTTTCAACTGCGCCAAGGACAATTAAGTGTAATCACTGCAGTAAACTCTTTGTTAACCAGCAAGGGTTGTTTTATACGGTTTAGTTAAAAACATAAAATTGTATTGTACTTACAGATGTTCAACATACAAAATTATATCTATCCTTTTCAAAATCTTTAAAATTTTCAAAATATATTCTTATAAAAAAAGAGTGTATTTGGTTTCTGTGATGTCCAAAATCAATTTATCTATCTGCACTGAGAAAGTTTCCGATTTTGTTTTCAGGAAAACCAGGAAATGCAGTTCCATCGATAAGAAAGCTGCAGTCAAACACATTAAAACCGTTAACTGAAGCTGTTGTTCCTAATGAAGAGCATGCTGTACGCATGTTTGAAGCTCAAGGCGGGCAACTTCAGCGGGAATGGAGAGTTGGCCGGGACCTGCTAACGGGAGATAATGCTCGCCAAAAAAGGAAACGCTTGTTTCTTGAAAGGCATTCCTTTGAGGACATATTTACTGCTCTAGTCGGTGGCAACTCACAGCCCTTTAAAAAGGGTCTTAAGTATTTCATGAGGCTCACTTATTCTATGTAAAAAACCACATTTATTGTACCTTAATTAAAGGTATTTGTCTTTACTTTAAAGCATGTGAAGTTAACATTACATATACATATAAGCATTTGTGTAGAAAATATTAACTCCATACAAACACATGTGTTAGTATGAGATCGCATGACCAATTAATAACAAGCGAATACCTCTCAAAGCTACTATAGGTAACAATGAACTTTAAACAATTTGTTTACAGCATTACAGAAATCATCCTTTGGTATTGTCAATTAGCCGGACACAAGAACTCAACTTATGAATTAACTACTTTCTAACTCAAGTAAATAACTCAATCAATGATCTTTGATCAATCAATTCCACTTTGTGAGACAATCTTTCATTCCTATTTTGTAGTTTTAAATGTTTGAAATGCCTTAGCCAGTCTAATCGCTGTCTGTGGAGCTGACTCCACCTGGTATCACAGAAACTTTTTCAGAAAGCTCCCTCATTCCTGAGAGAAGAATGGGGTACATAGGCCCCCTCCGTTGCTTGCAAAGGGGACATTTGTCATCCTGCCTGGCTGACAATTCATTAACACAAGAAAGACAGAAAACATGATTACAACAGGACGTAGCATGTGGTACCTCGTCCTTGGTAGTTGCATAACAAATTGGGCACTTTAACATTTCTTTCACGAAGGCAGCAATATCTTTGTATACACTGTCTGATCCCTTCACTAAAAAGGCTTGAGTTTCATTTAACTTCTTATCCATTGACTTTAATAGTTCCTCTATACCACTGATAGCGCCGTCTGTCTTTGACTGATTACTGAAGGAAACACCGCTTTGCCCAGGAACTGGATCTGTGTAAAGGCCAGCATTTACTTTGCACACAGCAAAAATTTTGCGGCTTCCTGTCCAATATTTTCCTGCAATCACATTATTCTAATTAGGAAATACACCTTTTAAATAAATTATGTAGCAATCGTCAAGATCACAGAATGTCCACAGAATAAAAAGTAAAATGGCTTTTACTAACTAAGTAAAATACTGTATGCATCTGCCTGACCTGTATTACTATATAAGCCACAGAAAAAAAAAAAGAAAAAAAAATCAATATTTGTGCAATGGTTTTTAATGTGTTATATTTATGAGAGGAAATGGTCCCGATCATTTTTGTTTTTATGTAGTACTAATGTGGGATGTTATGTTTAGCAAAATTTCAGAGTTTCGTCGAAACATGTTTGATTGATATGTAGCTGGCATTATCCCGCTACATCTTGCCCATGGCAGGTTCATGGTCACATGACATCTAAGACATCTAACAATGAAACTGTTTCCCCTGGCAATGTCATGAGCGGGCAACATTGCCAAAACTATGATGTCAAAGGGGAAAAAGTTCACTGTTACCCACGAAATGTTGACCTCTGTTGCACATCATTTGTCAATAAGGTGCTCATTAGTTTTCCACCGGTTTGACCGATAAAATATTCTTCTCAATGCGCACGTTAAACACTCAATGCCTCAGGAATCAAAAATCTCAACACTGAGATTCTTGTGAAACAAAGTTCACTGTTCCCTAACGGACAAGTCACTAAGTGTTTAATGTGTAGATTGAGAAGCACATTTTGTTGAGTGTCTGTAAAACTAGGAACTCACCCTGAACTCAAGCCCTGGAACAACCCCAGAATTTTTGGAGTTCTGAAGGTGAAATTCTAACCGATGATCATGTTTCTTTTATTTGTCTAATATTTTTATTTTATTTATTACAAGTTTTACCATTAATTTGATTTGAATTTACTCCCTCTTTTAATCTGTGTTTGAAATTTTTGGCGGTCCGGGCTGTTCCGGTGTGTTCTGGGGATGTTCCGCGCCGGGTGTTCCGGTTGTGTTGCCGATTTTACAGACACGCCATTTTGTCGCGCAATGTCTGCAGTTACAAATTTACCAAAATTATTCCGGAGCAATTTCTGCAATATCAAGCCTACATTCCCCACAAATTGAGTAATAATGAAAGTTTCAATTGAAGACTCGCGCAAAGATTAAGGCTGATGCCAACCTCGTTCCCAGGGTCTTTTCCCTGGCTTGGGGGCGGGGCGGGAAAAGGCCCTGGGATCGGCCGGTCACATGATCTCAGAACACCCAAAAATCTTGGGTGTACTAAATTATCATATGTTAAAACGGACTTTTCAAGATGGCGGTCCCTTCGAGTGAAAACCTTCCGTGGGAGGGGTATGGGTATTTTCTGGAAAAGCACAGTGTCCATATCCTCACCAGTGAGGATATTGGACTTTCAAGGTTGTGTTTTTTTTTTTGCTAACAGTTAGTTTGTCTTTATATGAAAAGACAACTGATTAAATGGCGAACCAGAAACAATATTTTTCTCATTCACTGCACTCATTTGTAAAATTGCTGTACCATTCAAAAATAAAATTCATATCTTCAAACAGCTGTGCAAACATTCTTTAAATCATGTTTGTCAATGGATTCTTCAAATAGAATGTCAATCACGGCCTAACTAACGACACCAAACTACCAAACAATAACAAAAGTTCTGTCAAGCATTGTTTGAAAAGATTGTATACAATGTTTGAATTCAATGTATAAATCAATGACACTGCTGCAGTGGGAAGGGACATAATATAGGAAAACAATAAAATGTGTTAGACATCATCAGCTTATATTATATTACTGACCTTTTAGGTACATGCACCTTCAATAATGAGAACTGTATTCACACGAGTAGTCATAGAGGGTCATTTTAAGCCTTGTTTCGGATTAGGTAGATTAGGTGCCTATGGATTAGGTGGATTAGGTGCCTAGTCCATGACGTCATCTATTGTTATAACCTTGGGTTCCTGCATATTAATAAAGTGCCTTCCTCCATACTAATTCGGTATAGGTTTACTAATAAGCGTCGCTCTAGTACAATACAAACAATGAGGTTGCCTAAACTTGCCCGCTAATAGTGAACCCTGATTGGAAAAAATCTCTTATGTGTTAAAATTATAAGCGCGAATTTTAACGAAAGCGCTATCGTTCTTGTAATCGCTTTTCTGCACAAGTTTATCTCCGAGACTTTCAGTTTATTCGAAACGTTAATTATGAAGATGGCTTTTTCCACTAGCGTTGTTGATCTTCAGACTGCTTTGAACGCTCGTTTAACTGCCCGTGATTCTGAAACGTTGACAAGCGCAAAATTTTCAAAGCGTAATAAGGTTCTCTAGCTTTCTATGAAAACGTTCTCCGATTTTCGAAATCGGGATCTTTTAACCTCGATTGGTTTAGGTAGAATCTATCATGCTTTTATTCTCAGCTTTGCTGACGAGAGAGAATTAAATTCTTAGCTAAGAACTCGAGTTTTCCGCTCCGTTAGTCATGCACTGAACTCCACTCCCTAGATTTGCATACTGACAAAACTCGAACGGAGAAACCCATGGGACAGCTCTATCATTGAAATGACAACAATAGAAGCTCCGAGCGCTAATTAAGTGTCAATACGCCACAATAAATATTTTTGAACAGCACGTTTCTTGATTATTACTTGTTAATAACGATATGATTCAAATACACAGAGATTTGAAATGAATAAAAATACATTTATTGACAACGAAAGCTCCAACAACTACGAAATATACATCTCAGTCATTATAAAAATCTACGATTGCGAATTAAATTGATTTCTATTTGGTCTATGAACCTAATAGACAACACAAAACAACTCTGTTAAATATTCAAGACCGAGAAAATGAACAAGTTTATCAAAATCCATTTTAACTCAGTGTTTACAACTCTCTGAGCTCTAACTCGCCAAGTACTACAGTTTGTTCTTTCTATGCGGGCATGATCCAGTAACAACAATATGACGAATAAATTCAGTCTTCACTGGGAAAATATAAGCTCATTTTCGATGTTTTCATGTTTTCGTGACACGTTGCACCACAGTCATTACAATGGGCAAAGACGTCTTTTATATGTTCGTTGTCAACCGGGATGTCGTAACCACAAATGGGACAAATAGAATAGTTATCATGCCAAAAGCATCCGGGACACTTAACCACTGCAGTTACGGACATATTTCTGTTTTGACAATGACGACATGGTTTCGAGGTCTCTTGTTGCATGATTCTTTCAGACTGATCAGACTCGCCATCACTTTCCTCATTATTGCTTTCAGATTGACTTTCCTCACCTTCACTACTGTCGCTACGGTCGCTATCATCATCACCTTCCCTTTCGTTCTCTCGATAAACCTTTTCTTTTCTAGTAAATCGCTCAAAGTCTTCTTGTTCTTTATTAAACGCTTGTCAACTCCTAACTCTGCCAGACCATCCAAGAAGGTATTAAGCGCTCTGGGCTTGATTACCTCATCGTTATGAGGCAGCAGTATGTATTCCACTAACTCAGTGATGTTTGTTACAGGGATTATGCGGTTTTTTCGAAGTATTTGCCCACGTGGGGTCCAAAACAGAATATCTTTGGAAGCAGCCATACTGTGTAACAGGTCAGAAGCGCGTTCTCTGGAAACGGGTTTGAGAGATTCTCTAAAACTTCTCTAATACGTGGTTCCTCATCATTGCTCTGCTCATCGTCAGAAACATCTGTCTCGCTTGCTTCCTCAAAAGGCTCCATTTCGCTTTCTCCATTTTCTTCATCATCCCCTTTCCCGAAGAAGATAGGCAGAAATTGCTTCCATACAAGGAGGCTCTAGTCAGTCTTGCAGAACCTAATGTTCCCTACAAGAAGAAAAAGCATATTCTTGTGCAGGAGGGAGGTGAATTTATTCAAGACCTGTTAACCCCGGTTATAAGTAGCTTGGGATTTCTTATGCTATAAACGCAATAACCCTTTATGAGTTGGATCATTTCATATCTTGCTTTTGACGAGTGCGGTTCGAGCATGAAGCGAATGGTACATTGGGATGATGAAGAAAATGGAGAAAGCGAAATGGAGCCTTTTGAGGAAGCAAGCGAGACAGATGTTTCTGACGATGAGCAGAGCAATGATGAGGAACCACGTATTAAAGATGTTTTAGAGAATCTCTCAAAACCCGTTTCCAGAGAACGCGCTTCTGACCTGTTACACAGTATGGCTGCTTCCAAAGATATTCTGTTTTGGACCCCACGTGGGCAAATACTTCGAAAAAACCGCATAATCCCTGTAACAAACATCGCTGAGTTAGTGGAATACATACTGCTGCCTCATAACGATGAGGTAATCAAGCCCAGAGCGCTTAATACCTTCTTGGATGGTCTGGCAGAGTTAGGAGTTGACAAGCGTTTAATAAAGAACAAGAAGATTTTGAGCGATTTACTAGAAAAAGAAAAGGTTTATCGAGAGAACGAAAGGGAAGGTGATGATGATAGCGACCGTAGCGACAGTAGTGAAGGTGAGGAAAGTCAATCTGAAAGCAATAATGAGGAAAGTGATGGCGAGTCTGATCAGTCTGAAAGAATCATGCAACAAGAGACCTCGAAACCATGTCGTCATTGTCAAAACAGAAATATGTCCGTAACTGCAGTGGTTAAGTGTCCCGGATGCTTTTGGCACGATAACTATTCTATTTGTCCCATTTGTGGTTACGACATCCCGGTTGACAACGAACATATAAAAGACGTCTTTGCCCATTGTAATGACTGTGGTGCAACGTGTCACGAAAACATGAAAACATCGAAAATGAGCTTATATTTTCCCAGTGAAGACTGAATTTATTCGTCATATTGTTGTTACTGGATCATGCCCGCATTGAAAGAACAAACTGTAGTACTTGACGAGTTAGAGCTCAGAGAGTTGTAAACACTGAGTTAAAATGGATTGCGATAAACTTGTTCATTTTCTCGGTCTTGAATATTTAACAGAGTTGTTTTGTGTTGTCTATTAGGTTCATAGACCAAATTTAATTCGCAATCGTAGTTTTTTTATAATGACTGAGATGTATATTTCGTAGTTGTTGGAGCTTTCGTTGTCAATAAATGTATTTTTATTCATTTCAAATCTCTGTGTATTTGAATCATATCGCTATTAACAAGTAATAATCAAGAAACGTGCTGTTCAAAAATATTTATTGTGGCGTATTGACAATTAATTAGCGCTCCGAAGTGCTATTGTTGTCATTTCAATGATAGAGCTGTCCCATGGGTTTCTCCGTTCGAGTTTTGTCAGTATGCAAATCTAGGGAGTGGAGTTCAGTGCGTGACTAACGGAGCGGAAAACTCGAGCTCTTAGCTAAGAATTTAATTCTCTCTCGTCAGCAAAGCTGAGAATAAAAGCATGATAGATTCTACCTAAACCAATCGAGGTTAAAAGATCCCGATTTCGAAAATCGGAGAACGTTTTCATAGAAAGCTAGAGAACCTTATTACAATTTCAAAACATTTGTGGTTGTCAGCGTTTCCGAATCACGGACAGTTAAACAAGCGCTCAAAGCAGTTTAAAAAACATGGCCGCTAGTGAAAACAAACCATCTTCATGATAAACGTTTCGAATAAACTGAAAGTCTCGGAGATAGACTTTCGCAGCAAAGCGATTACAAGAACGATAGCGCTTTCGTTAAAATTCGCGCTTATAATTTTAACACATAAGAGATTTTTTCCAATCAGGGTTCACTATAACGGGCAAGTCCAGGCAACCTTATTGTTTGTATTGTACTAGAGCGACGCTTATTAGTAAACCTATACCGAATTAGTATGGAGGAAGGCACTTTATTAATATGCAGGAACCCAAGGTTATAACAATAGATGACGTCATGGACTAGGCACCTAATCCACCTAATCCATAGGCACCTAATCTACCTAATCCGAAACAAGGCTTAAAATGACCCTCTATGACTACTCGTGTGAATACAGTTCTCATTATTGAAGGTGCATGTACCTAAAAGGTCAGTAATATAATATAAGCTGATGATGTCTAACACATTTTATTGTTTTCCTATATTATGTCCCTTCCCACTGCAGCAGTGTCATTGATTTATACATTGAATTCAAACATTGTATACAATCTTTTCAAACAATGCTTGACAGAACTTTTGTTATTGTTTGGTAGTTTGGTGTCGTTAGTTAGGCCGTGATTGACATTCTATTTGAAGAATCCATTGACAAACATGATTTAAAGAATGTTTGCACAGCTGTTTGAAGATATGAATTTTATTTTTGAATGGTACAGCAATTTTACAAATGAGTGCAGTGAATGAGAAAAATATTGTTTCTGGTTCGCCATTTAATCAGTTGTCTTTTCATATAAAGACAAACTAACTGTTAGCAAAAAAAAAAACACAACCTTGAAAGTCCAATATCCTCACTGGTGAGGATATGGACACTGTGCTTTTCCAGAAAATACCCATACCCCTCCCACGGAAGGTTTTCACTCGAAGGGACCGCCATCTTGAAAAGTCCGTTTTAACATATGATAATTTAGTACACCCAAGATTTTTGGGTGTTCTGAGATCATGTGACCGGCCGATCCCAGGGCCTTTTCCCGCCCCGCCCCCAAGCCAGGGAAAAGACCCTGGGAACGAGGTTGGCATCAGCCTTAATCTTTGCGCGAGTCTTCAATTGAAACTTTCATTATTACTCAATTTGTGGGGAATGTAGGCTTGATATTGCAGAAATTGCTCCGGAATAATTTTGGTAAATTTGTAACTGCAGACATTGCGCGACAAAATGGCGTGTCTGTAAAATCGGCAACACAACCGGAACACCCGGCGCGGAACATCCCCAGAACACACCGGAACAGCCCGGACCGCCAAAAATTTCAAACACAGATTAAAAGAGGGAGTAAATTCAAATCAAATTAATGGTAAAACTTGTAATAAATAAAATAAAAATATTAGACAAATAAAAGAAACATGATCATCGGTTAGAATTTCACCTTCAGAACTCCAAAAATTCTGGGGTTGTTCCAGGGCTTGAGTTCAGGGTGAGTTCCTAGTTTTACAGACACTCAACAAAATGTGCTTCTCAATCTACACATTAAACACTTAGTGACTTGTCCGTTAGGGAACAGTGAACTTTGTTTCACAAGAATCTCAGTGTTGAGATTTTTGATTCCTGAGGCATTGAGTGTTTAACGTGCGCATTGAGAAGAATATTTTATCGGTCAAACCGGTGGAAAACTAATGAGCACCTTATTGACAAATGATGTGCAACAGAGGTCAACATTTCGTGGGTAACAGTGAACTTTTTCCCCTTTGACATCATAGTTTTGGCAATGTTGCCCGCTCATGACATTGCCAGGGGAAACAGTTTCATTGTTAGATGTCTTAGATGTCATGTGACCATGAACCTGCCATGGGCAAGATGTAGCGGGATAATGCCAGCTACATATCAATCAAACATGTTTCGACGAAACTCTGAAATTTTGCTAAACATAACATCCCACATTAGTACTACATAAAAACAAAAATGATCGGGACCATTTCCTCTCATAAATATAACACATTAAAAACCATTGCACAAATATTGATTTTTTTTTCTTTTTTTTTTTTCTGTGGCTTATATAGCAATACAGGTCAGGCAGATGCATACAGTATTTTACTTAGTTAGTAAAAGCCATTTTACTTTTTATTCTGTGGACATTCTGTGATCTTGACGATTGCTACATAATTTATTTAAAAGGTGTATTTCCTAATTAGAATAATGTGATTGCAGGAAAATATTGGACAGGAAGCCGCAAAATTTTTGCTGTGTGCAAAGTAAATGCTGGCCTTTACACAGATCCAGTTCCTGGGCAAAGCGGTGTTTCCTTCAGTAATCAGTCAAAGACAGACGGCGCTATCAGTGGTATAGAGGAACTATTAAAGTCAATGGATAAGAAGTTAAATGAAACTCAAGCCTTTTTAGTGAAGGGATCAGACAGTGTATACAAAGATATTGCTGCCTTCGTGAAAGAAATGTTAAAGTGCCCAATTTGTTATGCAACTACCAAGGACGAGGTACCACATGCTACGTCCTGTTGTAATCATGTTTTCTGTCTTTCTTGTGTTAATGAATTGTCAGCCAGGCAGGATGACAAATGTCCCCTTTGCAAGCAACGGAGGGGGCCTATGTACCCCATTCTTCTCTCAGGAATGAGGGAGCTTTCTGAAAAAGTTTCTGTGATACCAGGTGGAGTCAGCTCCACAGACAGCGATTAGACTGGCTAAGGCATTTCAAACATTTAAAACTACAAAATAGGAATGAAAGATTGTCTCACAAAGTGGAATTGATTGATCAAAGATCATTGATTGAGTTATTTACTTGAGTTAGAAAGTAGTTAATTCATAAGTTGAGTTCTTGTGTCCGGCTAATTGACAATACCAAAGGATGATTTCTGTAATGCTGTAAACAAATTGTTTAAAGTTCATTGTTACCTATAGTAGCTTTGAGAGGTATTCGCTTGTTATTAATTGGTCATGCGATCTCATACTAACACATGTGTTTGTATGGAGTTAATATTTTCTACACAAATGCTTATATGTATATGTAATGTTAACTTCACATGCTTTAAAGTAAAGACAAATACCTTTAATTAAGGTACAATAAATGTGGTTTTTTACATAGAATAAGTGAGCCTCATGAAATACTTAAGACCCTTTTTAAAGGGCTGTGAGTTGCCACCGACTAGAGCAGTAAATATGTCCTCAAAGGAATGCCTTTCAAGAAACAAGCGTTTCCTTTTTTGGCGAGCATTATCTCCCGTTAGCAGGTCCCGGCCAACTCTCCATTCCCGCTGAAGTTGCCCGCCTTGAGCTTCAAACATGCGTACAGCATGCTCTTCATTAGGAACAACAGCTTCAGTTAACGGTTTTAATGTGTTTGACTGCAGCTTTCTTATCGATGGAACTGCATTTCCTGGTTTTCCTGAAAACAAAATCGGAAACTTTCTCAGTGCAGATAGATAAATTGATTTTGGACATCACAGAAACCAAATACACTCTTTTTTTATAAGAATATATTTTGAAAATTTTAAAGATTTTGAAAAGGATAGATATAATTTTGTATGTTGAACATCTGTAAGTACAATACAATTTTATGTTTTTAACTAAACCGTATAAAACAACCCTTGCTGGTTAACAAAGAGTTTACTGCAGTGATTACACTTAATTGTCCTTGGCGCAGTTGAAACAAAATCGGGTACAGGCTTTCGTTTCCATCACGCTATTTCTGTGCGAAATGGTCAGTTTCTTTAAAGCCAAATCGGCCAAGCGTCGTTTGACGTGACATCTTGACCTCGCTGACTGCCGTTTAGATGTCCTTCCTCCGATCGAGCCCTTGAGACAAAACTAGAGGCCAAGACAAAATGATTGATGGTCCCAATGAGTGTACACGTAGCCGGGAGCGGTACATATGGCGCTCACATTTCCCTCGGTTCTTCGATCACTTAGTTACTTTTTATTGCCTCATTGGTTACCTTAACGCATTTTGTTTTCTTCTCGAGTGTATCTAACTTTATATTGTTCTCTACATAAAGTGGTCGGAAATTTGGGCGATAGAACCAAAAACTTCAATTGAAGCTATGTCATCGCATTTTACACGTGACAAAATAACTCCTGCTATTTCAATACATTACGCCTTTTTGCGATTAGTTTCAATAAGTAGCCGTGTAGTATTATGGGTTGGGTTGTAAGCCTTTATCGTCCGGCCAGGTCTCAGTCATCTTTTGGCGGTAACTTTGTGAAAGGCCAGCAGCCTTCTATCTATTTAGGCAATTTTTTACATGAACAAGTTAACAAAGCGGAGTTAATAAGTGGGTTCCGCCCGTGATCGCCTTTGCTTAAAAATATAACATTACACCATAGTTAATGGAGGGAGACTATGATTACACCTGGGCGATTTATATTACGGCAGTAGACTGCTGGAACAGTTTTCTTACCTTTTATCCTATGGCTGTTCCAAGCATCAACAAACCTCTTCATTCCAACTTTAGCTACTTCACACGTGAACCAAGAAACACAAAACTGGACGTTCTCATTGGTCATATCGAGAATGCCTTTTTCCTCTAAG
>JAHPZR010004083.1:0-30000 GCA_019787425.1 Platygyra sinensis
GGGAAAAATATAAATGGCTAGTAGAGAAGAAGTTTCTCATTGCCAACATTTTCATTAAGCGCTGGTTTCAAGGTGGCTCAAAACAGTTTCCAGCACTTTCCAAGGCGTAGACTATGATGGGTCATTATAACTACTCTTTATCAATTAATGCTACAATCATGGTATCAAAAAATTGCCCAGTCACTTGTGAACACGTTGGTATTATTGTCGTTACACCATATTTATCATAGCAACATTATGACCTGCTAAAAACACCCTTAATTTCAGCTTTATGCGCTCATATTTCAAAAACGGCACGGTGAAATTTTTTCTATTATAGAATTTTGATAAGCTTGATAAAATGCAACTTTTGGCAAAGTTTAAAAAACTTCTGTACATGGGGTTTAGAGCCCTCTTAAATTTTCGAAAACTTAAGGCGATGGGTTCAATCACTGGATACCTAGAAATCAAAGCATGCCATTCCATTCGGGTTCAATCGTGAATTTTACGGAGGAATGTGCCTGTTAATAACCCGTTTTAACAAATGACACCCTTTAATTTCTATCGCGTGATAGAAATCTGGAGCTCATCATAATCTGATAGTTTAATAGTTTGTGGGGTTTCCCTTAAAAATTGGACGCGTACTAATTTTTTTCTGAAGGACACCCATGAAGGTTTACAATAGCATCAAGAAGTCTTCTTCCCCGCCCCAGGCTCGATATCCAGCAGTTTTTTTGAGCCCGCTTTCCCTGCTCCCCATTGGGAGGAGGATTAACAATCGCACTCCCAAAACAGATGGAAATCGAGCCCAGTCCCGCCCCTGCTTGTATTCTATTAAACCCAAAGAATAAGACTGGAGATAATGTATTTTTTTTTTAGAATTAGTACTTCTTAGAAAATGTTAAAAAAATTCAAACCACTCCCAAAAAACAGGATCTTAGTAACTCTTGCAGGGGCGTAGCCGGGGGAGGGTTCCAGGGGTTCCGGAACCCCCCTCGCGCGCCAAGGAACCCCCCTCTCCTATTTTCAACAGTGATTTTATCCCAGCAAGAGTGTAATGGACTCTCGATTCCTGAAATTCTTCGTTTTGGTTTGTGCTTGCAGTAAGTACAGTGAACGTCATTGTGGTATCTATTTGTGTTTCACCTTCATTTTTGGAGACATAAGCAGGGTTGGGATTTTTGTGTAACAAGATGCACGTGTGTGCAGAAATGCCTGCGAAATTAGTAGACGATCCATTTTTGTTGTTCTAGAGATCTAGCTGTCTACGAGGCATACACTAACAGTAATAACGTCACGGACGATCTCCAGGAGCTCCGAGACAACATCGAAGACATCCGAGTGGTTCGATCTGGCGGTCACTACCGCGGCAAATGTAGGTGTTGTACCTTCCATCCCGCGCCGCACCGATCAGCAGTAGCATCGCGACAATGTGCCAGCCCAGACACCATCTGATTACTATAAGAGGGCAGTTGCTATTCCCCTTCTAGATCATCTACAATCAGAGATGAAAACATACTTCAATCCTACTAATGATGCTGTCTTGTCCAGCCTCTTTAATCTTCTTTCTCAGCTGGTGGCCGTCGGAGACAGAAATCCTGACATTGACGCAGCGCTGGAAATTTATGAGAACAACCTTCGTTCTCCTCATGTGGTTGTTGAGCTTTTGCGATGGAAGAGAAAGGGGTGCAGCACTGAGGATGCCGACCTTCCCACCTGTGCAGTGCAGACACTCGCAGCGTGCGATCGAGAGTTCTTTCCTAACATCCACACCTTGATCCTCATTTTGTGCACATTGCCGATGACGTCAACTGAATGTAAGCGTTCATTCAGTGCACTAAGAAGGTTAAAAACATGCCTGAGGTCGACTGAGGTCGACCATGTCAAGCGAGCGAGAGTCTGGGCTCGCGTTGATGAACATCAATTACCACCGAGACATAAATATCAAGGAAGTGATAACAGTGTTTGCTCAACGGAAACCAAGGCGTCTTCTGTTTGCGTAGCGTAAACGCCAAAGTCTTGTATGTACGTAATGTAAGGATTTTAGACCAACCGTTTTCGTTGCAAACAATTTGGAACCCCCCCTTCTAGAAATGCTGGCTACGCCCGTCTTGAGTTCTTTTCAAAATTTTAGATGAGCACTCCCCGTCATTTTATTTGGTGTTTGCCCGGATCAGTTCACTGCTACCATTGCCACTACTAATTGCTTGATTTTTTTTTTTAATTTCTCAGCCGTGTTATGACCGCTTTCGCGAGGAGGAATTCACACTATTATTTCTATTCAAAAAGAATAATAAGAACTCCGCCAGACCACAGACACGCTCGCCTATTGGGGAGCTTAGCCGCCCTCTTCAAACTGAACAAAAACGTAAGATGACCAAGTTCTGCGTCGTCTAAGGAATGTGGACGATTACGGCTAATATTTCGTATTTCCATTTGGAATTGAACACTATCATCGCATATTTAGCCCGAGCACGTTTTTAGAGTCATTGGTGTACTGAACAGATATAGACAACTGCTTATTTTGCTTGTAAAGTAAAAAAGGCGTCGTCCTCGTTTTCGGCGTCACCGTCATCGTTGCTTATGCTCCGTAATGGCTCGTGTGTCACCGGAGTTTGTGTTCTCACCATATTTTGACGTTACATGTGGTCTATTTCTGAACAGACATACAGCAACATGAAATCTATGTGTAACACTAAATTCTCCACCGCTTAATCTAATTGTTAATGAACTCCTAAGATAAGACTATTTTTTCACTACGCATGATACATAATTATTTTAGTTTGTATTTCATGATCTTGACGTTTATGTTACAATTTTTAATCATAAATCATATAAATAACGTCTAATTCTAAATTGCGTGGAATACCTGTTAATTACATCAACCCCGAGGCTTTTGTCAGCTGCAAAACAGAATACACGCCTTTCTCCCGGAGCACTGGGCGCAAGACATGCATTAATTAACACTTATTATGTATTTTCTATAGGAGTTGATTACGGAACGTCAGTGCTCACACTTTGTTTTATATCTCACCTTCGTGTGCATTACTGTTACGTAATACCTGTCAAGTATGCAACACTGATTTCTGTACCACATGGGAGTAAGGTGTCATAGCATATACTGCTATATAGTCCAGTAGCCGTGTGCTTATTTCACTTCTCGCGTCACCAATATAGCTCTACTGTATTCTGCTTTCGTCCAGTTCGTTTTTTGTGAGCTATGCCTGGAAGCGGACCGGACGATCTTCACGAAGAGTCAGATATTCCCAACAATCCGCCAACAGATCCTCCCACATCGCAAGGGATTAATGAATTGTTCTCTCTCTTCAAGACATATCTTGAAAACCGTTTGGAACAGAAGGGCAAAGAGCTCGAAGAAAAACAAAAAGTTGATTTGCAGGCAGAGAAGTTCAAATTCAAAAGTAACCAGAAGCAGTTCGTATTCAACGCCGAGCTTGAAGAATTAGTGGGAAAAATCAAAGAAGCAAACGCCCAGAAGGACCACAAGAAGGTGGCTCACTTAACGGACCAAGCCAAAGCGCTGTTGCACAAGAGACAGAAGCTCATCAAACTCGCAGACTCGAGTGAAGCCGGCTGGGACGCAGTTCAAGAATATGAATCCCAAGATATCGCCTCGGACGATGAGGACGACAAGAAAATTCGCAATGCTAGAGCCGCAGCTAATAGGAAAAGGAAACAGAAAGAAAGGGAGTGACAGCAGCAGAGCAATAAGAAGCGTTGTACAACTCCCAACCTGGGCACGCCGGATCATCATCTTTTTCGTGGTATTTGTATCGCTATTGTTTTTAATTTATATTCTTCCTGTTATTCTCTCAGGTGCTTTGTTTTTCTCGTGTTATATATATTGGCTCTCCGTGAGTTACCAACCTATTTGACTGTGGTTGTCGTGTTGTGCAAGTTCCTATAACGGTTTAGAAAATAATTTTCATGTGTGCGAACGCAGTGAGTTAAAATGAAAATGTATTTTCTATAGGAGTTGATTACGGAACGTCAGTGCTCACACTTTGTTTTATATCTCACCTTCGTGTGCATTACTGTTACGTAATACCTGTCAAGTATGCAACACTGATTTCTGTACCACATGGGAGTAAGGTGTCATAGCATATACTGCTATATAGTCCAGTAGCCGTGTGCTTATTTCACTTCTCGCGTCACCAATATAGCTCTACTGTATTCTGCTTTCCCGCCCGCCCGCCCCTCCTTTTCTTTTGTGTTAATTAGCAAGTTTTGCTCTTTGGTTGTTATTTGTTGTTACTTAACTATTCATATTTTCGTCCCATCTTGACACCCGCAGGCCGTCCAAGCTCTTATGCACATGGGGACTGCTTCAGGTGTGGAAGGCCAGGTCACTGGGCCAAAGATTGCAGGGCCTCCAGCTTCTACCCCCGCCCTTTCGGCCAGTACAAGTCGACCGCCTTTGCCCCAGCCTCCACCACCACAAACGCTTCAGGAACCGGACTTAAGGGAATCGGACATTCATGAGGAATACGACAAGTTTACGGATGTACTTCAGGTACTGAATCGTTTTGAAATCGACGAAGATCTAGGACGGAATAACAATGTAAAGGGCAATTTAAAGAAAAATTTAGAATTTTGGGTATTTTTAGGTGCTTCATCCTTCATATTAAACGTAATTAAATTTGGTTATCGCTTGCCTTTCTGGGATGTGCCGCCTGCATATTATTCAAAGAACAACGCTTCTGCCCTGAAAAATATTGACTTCGTAGAGAATTCTATCACTGAGCTACTGGAGTCCGAACGCATAAAGCAATTGTCTTGCAAACCCCTTGTCGTCAATCCATTGTCGGTTTCCGTTCAGCCTAATGGAAAGAAAAGGTTAATTCTTGATTTAAGATATGTTAATCATTTCCTTAAGAAACTGAGGATTAAGTACGATGATTGGAAAATTGCTTCTCTTATGTTTCGTAAGAATGGCTATATGTTTTCTTTTGATCTTAAGAGTGGCTATCATCACGTCGAGATCTTCCAACCACATCAAACATTCTTAGGTTTTTCATGGGAGTTTCAAGGGGAGACGCGGTTTTACGTTTTCACAGTTCTTCCTTTTGGCCTTTCTGTAGCTCCTTATATCTTTACAAAGATACTCCGCCCTTTGGTTGGATGGTGGAGGGCTAACGGTATTTACATCGCGGTATTTTTAGACGATGGCTGGTCCATAGCTGACGACTATAATTCAGCAAATATTATAGCTAGTAGGGTTCGTTCTGACATACATTTAGCCGGATTTATAACAAATAGCGAAAAGTCAATTTGGGAACCAACGCAAATTATTACTTGGATAGGATTGGTCTGGAATTCCACTCTTGGTACCATTAGTATTACACCCAGGAGGGTCCAAGGTATCGTTGATTGTGTGGCTTTTATTGAAGCTCAAAAATGCACAATTTCGGCTAGACAATTGTCATCATTTGTCGGGAAAGTTATGTCTACATGTCCGGTTACTGGAAATTTACCCAGAATTACTACCAGACACTGTCAGATGACAGTTGCTATTGCTGAGCATTGGGATACACCTATGATTTTAGACGAGTATTGTAAGGATGAAATCGTTTTCTGGAAGGACAATATCCATTTACGCAATTTTAAAAACTGCTTTGTTTTCCGCAAACCTCAGAAAGTAACTTTTTCAGATGCTAGTAATATTGCCTGCGGAGCTGTTTCTTATATCAATGACGGCGAACATGTTTGCCACAAAATGTGGACGCAGGACGAAAGGAGTAGAAGTTCTACGTGGCGAGAATTAAGTGCAATTGAATTCTCACTTCTGTCTTGCCTTCCTATTTTAAGTTCATCACATGTTAAGTGGTATACCGATAACCAGGCCACTGCCAAAATCGTTGAGGTCGGTAGCATGAAACTCGAGTTACACATGCTTGCCTTAAAAATATTCAAGATATGTTACGAACACAGCATTCATTTGGATATTGAATGGGTTCCTAGGGATTGCAATGCCAGGGCAGATTTTATTAGCAAACTGGTGGATTTTGACGATTGGCAGGTCACCGAGGACGTCTTCAAAGACTTAGATAGTATTTGGGGTCCCCATACGGTGGATTGTTTTGCCACGTATTACAACAGAAAAATCACCAGATATTTTTCTAGATTTTGGAACCCGGGAACGTCGGGCATTGACGCATTTATGCAGTCGTGGGAAGTTGAGAACTGCTGGCTGGTCCCGCCAGTTTATCTTATTCCCAGAACGCTTGCCTATATGTATAGTCAGGGAGCCAAGGGCACCCTTATTGTTCCACTGTGGAAGTCAGCCGTGTTTTGGCCCCTGTTAACCAATATTTATTGCGGTTTCATCCAGGATTTAAGAGTTTTGTCTATGCCTCAAGCTTTGACGCACGGGCGAAATCACAATTCTATTCTGGGTTCACCAACTACTCCGGGATATGTAGTGGCTTTAAGATTGAATTTCGTTCCTTCGGGATAAGAATCTGAAAGGTTGGCCTTTCGGCCACAATCTAGCGAGTGGAATTTGTGCTGACTACGAATAGCACCTTGGCAGTGTTGCGTTATTTATTTCACTTTGATCATTATATATGAGGTAGATGTGCTGACAACGAATAGCACCTTACCAGTGTTGAGGTATTTATTTCGGGCCATGTGTCGATGTGCAGAAGTTGTGTCGATAACGAATAGCACTCCAATAGTGCTGTGTTATTTATTGGCCTTTTTTGATCTTCATTTAATGAATGTAGTTGTGTTGAGAACTAATAGCACCCGGGTTGTAGTACTTATTTCCGTTTAGCCATGAATCAGTGAGTAAGATTGTTCCACTTCTACACCCCTCTGTTATGTGTTTTTCCTTTTGTTTTCCTCAACAGGCCATCTCTGTTCAGTCCTGTTGGGCAAGTCTCTATGGATCTTTAGCTCCCTTCAAGCTGCGCCTCATTACTGATCAGTTTAAAGCCAGACAACCTTCGACAATGAATAGATATTTACTTGAGTGTCGAAAATTTATGCGTTGGTGCAATGATGTTAAGGTTCAATTCGTTTTGCCACTAGAGCCTATTGTTGTAGCGGCCTATTTGTCTCAACTTCACAGGAAGACTGGTTCTCCCAGCACTGTTAGTATGGCTTATGCTGCATTAGTTTGGCTACACGATGTAGTAGATGTAACTTGTAGTAATAATCCTTTGAAAACCGGAGTGTGTAGAAATGTTGTTGAAGCCGCGAAACGTAATGGCACACAACGGAAGAATAGGAAGCTCCCTCTCTCTGTTGATATGGTCAAGAAAATAGTTGCTAGACATGGCAAGGTAGACGCTAATCTAAAAGATCTGCGAATTTCAGTCATAGTTCTCTTAGGTTTTGCAGGTTTCTTCAGATTCAATGAGTTAGCAAATATCAAAGCTTCGCATATAACTTTCGCAGATGACCATATGTCCATTGTTATACCAAGTAGTAAAACAGATGTCTACAGGGAAGGTAATAAAGCTATTATTGCTAGAACGGACAATGCCACTTGTCCAGTTAATATGGTCCTTAGGTATATGTCTGCTGCAAGAATGGACCATAATGCAGACGGTCTCCTAATCAGGCAGTTAGTATTTCAGAAAAATTGTAATACTTATGTTTTAGGGAACAAAGGAATTTCGTATTCTAGGTGTCGAGAAATCTTTTTGGAAGCTCTCAAGGCTCTAGGTTACGACTCCAAACTTTTGGGTTACACAGTCTTAGGTCTGGTGGGGCAACCGCTGCCGTAAATTCACCTAGCGGCCCTGTATCAGACAGGTTATTAAAATTACACGGGCGATGGAAATCCGATTACGCCAAAGACTTGTATATTCAAGAAGATATATCTGCACGGCTTTCAGTTTCATCTAGCCTAGGTATTTAATTGCTATCATTAAGTTTCCACGCGTGGTAGGACACGCGAACGTTTTTGCTATCTTTTAGTTACAGCCAAGTTTTGTATGATTATAATCAGTGCTTTCATTATAATTTAACCGTATCATATGTATTGTGCAAGTGTACTAGCTTAGTAAGGATATAGCTTCGCGTATCGTATTTCTGTGGACTAAAAGCAATGTGACCGTTTATACACATAGTGCTCGAATACAGTAATAAAGCTTATATTGGCTCTCCGTGAGTTACCAACCTATTTGACTGTGGTTGTCGTGTTGTGCAAGTTCCTATAACGGTTTAGAAAATAATTTTCATGTGTGCGAACGCAGTGAGTTAAAATGAAAATACATTTTGGCATTATTACGTCATCTCATTACATGTACCGAGTTTGAGCAGATTAAATTTAAGACGAACTTGTCACAAAATTGTCGCTTTAATAATGAGGAGAATTTTACTTGGTTGTGTCGGAGGTGCCGGCTTGGCTATTGGTGGGGTGTACCTTGTATATAAAAGATGGCAAAAATATCAGCAACAGTGCCAAGAGAAAAAAAATGAGGTATGTGACACCTACGTTAACAAGGTTTAAGTAGAACGGAACTCTGATTCTGGCTACAACATTTAGTATGGCAGGGCGAAGTATTTTTACAGATTGAACAAAGCACATCAACCGAGGGAAATGGAGAATATTACATGTAATAAATAGCAAAATCTTGGGATATTTTTGTGGACTAGGGCATGTTATCCTCTCTTAGCTTTTCTTAGGTCTAAGGACGCGAGCGCGAGGAACAAATTGAAACTCGTAAACTTTGGCTTTAAAATTACTACATTTTAATTGGCTTAAAATGAGTAAAGAATGTAATAAAAATCATTCGGTACATTTAAATAACCGTCAATAATTTCATTTCATGTTTATATTTATCCTAGCTCATAAAGTTAATCAAATTTGCTTGTAGTGTACACATTGTTTCGAGTGAAATCTGATTAACTGAAGGTTAATTCGCGCGAGCGATTATAAAATGGAAAGAAATAAAGACAATAGACTCTGGATGCTCGAACCGGATTCGGGCAAGTATACTCAAGCGATTTTCAGTGTTAATAAAGTGTTAATCTTACTCAGGTCAATTTGATTTTTATCGAGGTCTCACGGTAAGGTGTAAATTTCTACCCTTTCGCTGCGGGACAGCTACTGTTCGAGTTATCTTCATAGAATTATACAGTGCAGTTAATTGAGGACAGCTACTGTTAGAGTTATCTTCATAGTATTATCCGTCGTTAATTCTAACTCTAAGTCATAACTCTACTAAAATAACTCTATTGCTAATCAACCTCCTTTCGCTGATCTACTCTTTAACAAAAAATTGATTGAATGGCTCTTTCAACTTATCATTAAACGGAAAAAAATATTCTAACGAGATTTACAACTATAAAATGCACACCTACTTCTAGTCGTCGTTTACAGAAAAGTTTAAAATTACATTTCTAGGATTACAAGATCTACTTTTCAAATCAACAGCCAACTTCAGAGAAATCAGACGAGGGAATTACGGAAGGAGATTATAAACCAGTTTGTTCCGTGCAACCTGGTGGGACCTCATCAAACCGCGGAGGCGAAACAGCAACAACAAACGTCAAGAGAAACTTGCACACGACAGAAGATTTAGATTGTCAAATATGTCATAAAGAATCTTTGAAGACTGAAAACTCTTCAGCAAAGAACGATAAAACTGGACATGACGTACAGCACGACCAAGACTTGCCTTTGAGAACCGACGAAACTTGCAACAACACTTCCAACACGCCAGATGCCAATTTTAACATTTTTGGACCCAGTTTTACTAAAATTCCCCAGGAAGGAACTAATAACAATAATAGCGCATTACATGGCGAAATGAAAGGTAAGACTCTAGTAGGTCTTTCTTTACTGAATCAGTCTTTTTCCTGTAAATGCCCAACAATCTGCGTACGAAAAATTAATGTCAAACTACTTTAGCTTCTGTTTAGACTATTGCCATTAAATGAGTTTGTTGGAATGTACAATTTTCAACATATGTAGGTTACTTTAAGAACGTATCTTTAGTGCTGGAATAAGTAACTTATATGACTACTGAAATATTCCTAATTTTGCCTTTTCAAACTTCTCCTAGAATAACTTTTGTACTATATTTAACAGCCGATCCATTAAGCATGTAGCGTAAGCAAGTTATCAAGAAATTCTTTTAAAACAACTTTTAGCTGTGCGTTTATGGAATACAGCGTTCATGCCTGCGATGTTACTACACTGTCCAATCCCTAGTCACATCCCCGGCACATTCCCATCCAGCTATAACATGTATTGTGTATTTTGATCGTATTGTTTCACCATTATCAAATGGCTCTACACCTTTTGCCACATGGAAACAGAAGGACCTCACAAGTGATCAGTAAAAATGACCTTTAATAAATTTTCACCCTTCTTTTTTCTTTTCTAGAGTTTATCTTTGCCGGCGTCGCTAAGTTAATGGAAGCACGTAGAGTGCCCCGCACAGAGAGTGAATTAACCACAGTGGAGAGGGGGCAAAACGTCGAGGCTGGACAATCTTCCTATGCATTCTCTCCGTCTACTTTCGTGTTTGAACCAAATCGGGATAATCAGACTAACGGAACTGGATCTAAGAAAGCTTCCAAACAATTGGAAAGTAGACGCCGCAGACCAAGAAAATACAAAAGGAACTAAGACTTCTTCCTTTGACTTTATTTAACCAAACCTAAAAAAGAAATTTTTTGAACTATTTAATTTATTTTTATATCCTGTCCACCAGACACGTGACGTCATGCCGTTCAAGAGATTTTGTCCTGGCAAGCGTGTTTGTACTCAAAGTCATGGCTGATCTTCAACCTTGCCGTTTTGAGCTAGCCTGCATAGCTAGCGGTATTGTAAGCGCACGCGAAATAAAATTTTGGCGCCGGAGCCGACAAGCGAGCGGCGAAGCCGCGAGGAGAATGGGAGAGGGACTTTCAGAAATACCGCCTGCACGAAAACCATAGTACCCAAGTTCTCTGGCAGGCGGTATTTCTCTTGGTTTCGCCGCTCGCTTCTGGCGGCTCCGCCGCCTAAACGTTTTTTCGCACGCGCCTACAATACCGCCAGGTATGCAGGCTATTTTGAGCCAGAACGTATTCCTAATCCTGAGCGAAAACGAAGAAGTAAACGATCGGTTTGAAAGCACATTTTGGTGTACTTGTGAGGCGGATGTGCATACATACATACATACATACATACATACATACATACATACATACATACATACATACATACATACATACATACATACATACATACATACATACATACATTTTATTTTGTTTTCAAATTTAAAATGTGAAATTGTAAAATGTGAAATCATGCCAGCGCTAAATAACAAACAAACTGCGGTTATAAACATAACGAGACAACAGATATTGTAAAAACTTTCATTTTGTGAGTGAACTTGACGTTTCGTATGCTCCGACATATATCTTAAGAAGTAGCGGTAACTTAAAATTCGACCAAATTTTAACACGAAGGCTAATACCAAATAAGGAATGTAATTGTAATGAAAAAGTAAATGAAAATAAACCTACCTAGTGCAATCTGCGGGAAAAATATAAATGGCTAGTGTTAAAAATAATTTATTTTCTCACAAGATACCGGAAGTTACTTGCGAGGTTACATGATTGACGTTTTAGTTGTAATTAAGATCCCGAATTAAAGAAAAAGGAGCGCTTACGCCATAAAAAAGGAAAAAAGTTGTTTGTGGTTTCTTCGTCTGGGAAAAACTTTGGATTTTCGGACCGTTTTGAAACCTAAGGAGACACATTATTCTGGTCCTTCGAGCCGGATCAAAGGCTTTAAAACTTGGAAATTCTTAACTGAGGAAAAGTGGAAAAAAGGTTTTGGACGTGGAGAGAATTTGTGTGGCGCTCGCGTAGTGGATTTGTGTGGCGCTCGTAGACAGTGTTGTCTCTGTCAAACGTGAGGAAATTCTGTGGATTCTGCAAAGGATATCAGTGGAAACATGCCGGACGACGGGGAAAATTCAACGGAAGACCCTACGATGAAACTGGAAGCTTTAAAAGCGGAAAAACGAAAATTAAAAGCAGCGATAACAAGACAGCTAAACGAATTAGGCGTCAGCGGCGGCGTTGAACCAAGAAGTCTTGAAAGAATAGAAGGTATTAAAGCTTCTTTGGAGCGTTTGGAAACAATTAAAGAGAAAACGTTCGAAATAATGGAAGAATTACGGACATTGTATCAGCAACAGAAGGACACTGAAAGGCAAGTTAAAGTTGGAGACGAAGCGGACGAGCTAAACGAGCGAATTGAAGGTGAAGCTAGCGCCGCTCGTCGTGTCTTGACCATAATTACACGGAGTATTCATCCGGTAAGTCCACCTTCTTACTCAAGTAACTCTAACACCAGTTTACCGCATAGAAATGGTGATAGTGGTTGGAATAATCTGGAAAGAATTCACATTCCAACATTTAGGCGAAACAAAACTGAATTTCAGCACTGGAATGCAACGTTTACAAGTTGTGTAGATGCATCTGTAATGTCTGCTCAGTTCAAATGGTGAGATTGGAGGCATGTTTAGCGGGCGAAGCTTTAGAATCGATCAAAGGTTTAGGATATTCTGAAGCAGCTTATGAGGCGGCTAAGTCGAGGCTATTGAGAAAATACGGTGGAAATCGTCGGGAAGTTCAAAGTCATGTAGACGAGTTAACCAAAATGAAACCAATCAGAGAAGAAAACGCCAAAGAATTGGAAAGGTTTGCAGATATGCTAGAGCGGGCAGTAATTAATCTTCAGGAAAACAATCGAGCGGCGGATTTAGAAGCAGGAACTTTGTATACCATTATCCTTGACAAACTACCAGAGAAGTTATTGCCTCAATATATTCGCTGGGTAAAGGAAAACCGAAGAGTCGAGTCTCTCATTACGCTCAAAGATTGGACTGCCGAAGAGGTTGAATACCAGATTCAGGCCACTGAAATTAAACACGGTTTAAAGTCAGGAAATACAAATGGAAAATTGCATGACAGAAGAAGTAAGTCCTATGGAATCAACTAAACTGACGATAAAAAGAAAGGGACATGCAAGGTTTGTGGTGCAAGTCATGCTGTTTGGAACTGTGATGTCTTTAAGAGTAGAAGTATTCAGGAAAAATGGGCTACTGCGAAGAAGCTAGGACTCTGTTAGAGGTGTTGTTTGGGTGATGATCACCTTGGTGGTGAGTTCCCCAGAAGTAGAGTGTGTAATATTGATGGTTGCAGGGACAGGCACAATCGGCTGATACATGGTAATCGAAATGGAACGAAGCTTCAGTTTCGTCCACTGGGAAGCCAGCCTCACGGAAACCAATTGCAGGGAAGCCAGTCAAAAGGAATTCAGCCTCAGGTAACACAGTCACAAGAAACTCATCCACAGGTTAACCAGCCGCAACCAACCCAGCCTCAGTTAACAAGAACAACTCAAGGAAGAAGAGAAGTCCAGTTAAACATAAATGACAACACTCTGGCTCAGGGAACTCAAGGACAAGGCACTGGCAGTCCTCTTAGCACGGAGGGGGATGCTTACATCAGTTCAACTACGCTCAAGAAGCAAGAAAAGACACAGGCAGATACAGTGGTAGTGCGATCTGTACCAGCAATCCTGAAGTACGGTTAGAAGAAAATGCTTGTCAATTGTTTCTTGGATGAAGGTAGTAACGCCACATATGTTAATGAAGATGTAGTTGAAGAGCTCGGTGTTAAAGGGGAGAAGGAGTTGATAACTGTGAACGTTGCTAATTACCAGCAAGTTAGTTTTCCTTCCATGTCATTCACGATTGGCGTAGAAAGTGTTGATGGGTGTGTGGACGCTAAGATTGAAGCTCAGTCATCTGAAAAAATTTGTGGTGGGATGAAAGGATTTGACTGGGTTGGGATAAAGAGAAACTGGTAACATTTACAAGACATACCATTCCCAAAGCTTGTGAACCGGGGCAAGATCGACGTGTTGCTCGGGACTGACAACTATCATTTGATGTACCCCAAGAAGGAAGTGCTCGGTGCAGCCGGGGAGTAATATGCAAGACTATGCCCTCTAGGGTGGACTGCAGTGGAGAGGATAAATATGGAGAACACAGGGCCAGTTCAAAACACATGCAACAGTTTGGTGAAGTAATACCAACAGAAGAACAGTCTGATGACTTGAATGCAACTTTGAAGCGCTTCTGGGACCTAGAGACCATGGGGATCACACCTCTGAGATCAGTGATGACTTCTGATGAATCAGTTGCTTGGCATAAAGTTAGCTCGTCTATCCAGTTCGAGATCTAGAATGGCTATTATTTAGTAGCTGTTCCGTGGCGGGATGAGCGACCAAGCCTTCCAAACAACAGGCCGTTGGCTGAGAAGCGCTTAGAGTTCACAGAACGAGAATTGGAGAAGAACCCAGAAATAGCAGAGGCCTATTTCAAGGTTATTTAAGAGTATTTAGAAGAAGAATTACATCCGCTGAGTGCCGCTAGATGAACCTACACCCACCACAGAATGGTTACTTCCTCATTTTCCAGTCGTGCGCGCTGACAGGACCACAACGAAAACGAGGATCGTGTTTGATGCGTCAGCGAAGTTTCAGGGAAAGAGTTTGTTCAGTGAAGCATTACCGGGACCGAAATTGCAGGCAGACATGTTAAGTATTCTAGTCAGATTCCGAAAGAAACTTGTTGCCCTTGTGGGTGACGTAAGTCAAATGTATCATCAGCTTGTCCTGCCTCTAGAAGACAGACCACTACACAGATTTCTATGGAGGAATCTGGATCAGAGCAAGGAACCAGAAGTCTACGAATTCTTGCGAAACGTGTTTGGAGGATGTTATTGTCCTTTTTTTGCGCAGTATGTATGGCAGAAGCACGCGATTGACCATAAAGCAGAGTGCCCTCTAGCTGCTGAAGTTGTGAAGAACAGTTGTTAAATGGATGACCTCATGCCCTTAGTGGAGACGATTGAAGTAGCAAAGGAGACGCGACAGCAGTTAACCGAACTTGGGGATAAAGCAGGATTTCACATTCGCAAGAGGATATCTCAGAAGCCTGAAGTTATCATGGACATACCTGAAGCTGATCGAGCCACAAAGGTGGACCTTGAGAAGAGAAAGTTCCCAGTTACGAAGACCTTGGGAGTAGTGTGGATAGTTCAAGAAGACAAGTTCTCATTTTCCTTCGTTCCACCTCCAAAAGAATTGGTGTTAACAAAGAGAAACATGTTGAAGAAAACTGCCTCTATTTTTGAACCCTTCGGATTTCTAACGCCGTTCATGGTGCGAGCTGAAAAGCAGATGCAGGAGGCCTGGATGGAAGCTATTGGATGGGACGAAGAGTTACCATACCATTTGAAAGCGGAATGGAAAAAGTGGTTCAAAGAACTCGGAGAACTTGATGCTGTTCGTGTTCCACGGTGTCTAAAGGAAGAGAAAGAGGTTCGGGAGGTTACTATCCACAAGTTTAGTGACGCGTCTGAGAAAGCCTACGCCGCGGCATCGTATGTACGTCCTGAGTATGAAGATGGGACAGTAAGCACAAGGTTAGTCGCAGCAAAGTTAAGGTTGGCACCATTAAAGGCCATGAGTATTCCACAGTTAGAACTCATGGGAGCACTGGCTGGTCTTAGACTAACATTGAAGGTTTGTGCAGCATTGGAGATTCCCAGAAACAAAACCACATTCTGGGTTGACAGCGTAAATGTTGGTTTTTGGGTGCAAGGACAAAGTCGAAATTTCAAACCGTTTGTATCTCACCGAGTTGGAGAAATTCATGATGAGTCCAGTCCAGACCAATGGCGGTACGTTCCGACAAAACTTAACCCTGCTGATCTAGGAACTCGAGGAGCCTCTGTCCAAGAGTTAGCAACGGACGATTGTTGGTGTCATGGACCCTCATTTCTACAATGTGGAGAAGATGAGTGGCCAGAAAGGAAATTTGGAAAAGCACCAGAAGCTTACAAGGAAGTTAAGTCGGAGAAACGCCCGGGGGGGGGGGGGGTACTCCCTATAATGGCCTATACGGGGAGGCTCCGCCCGAAAGGGGTACCTTTTTAAGGCTTCGGGTATATAAAAGGGTAGGGGTTTCACAAGTTTAGGTATATAAAAGGATAGGAAAATCGGTTGTTTCACAACGAGAGGTGAATGAGTAACACATGTCGTTGGCTTAACATTTCTTCTGGTAATGCTTGATATTTTCCCGTAATATTGTTCATTAGTATATACACACTCAGTGATCTTGGTGTTTTAAGCAATCTGATTGGTTCGCTATCTCTGGCTAATGAGCATTATTCACCCGCTACCGAGTGAATAATGCGTAAGCCAAACAAAAATAGAGCATACTTTTGAATTAAGCATACTTTTGATTCACACTGATTTCAACGGTGTTTAAGGACCATTATTCTAGACTGTCACGAGGTTTTTTCGAAGATTAACTGTAGATTTTCCATGTTCAAAGATTCTGTAAATAGTTTCGCGAATTCGCGCATGCTTTGTACAGCTTGCACGTTTTCCGAGCATGAATTGAGAGGCCAATTAAATCGATTGTTAATGGTTTCCTTCTGAAATGTTGTTGAGATCACTTCCTGTGTATATACTAAAACAATTATTCTTTGAAATCTCGGTGAATAGTGGCAGAATAATTGTTAATTAACTTCATTTCAAGGGCTTAGAAAGGAGGTGCATTGTTATAAAGTAGGTTTGTGAAAGGGGTACCTTTTCTCAATAAAAGGTATATAAAAGGGATACTTTTTCTGCTAAAATGGTGTATAAAAGGGTAAGGGGTTGGACCTTGGGGCGGAGCCTCCCCATATTAAACTTTGTTAAGTACCGCCCCCCCCCCTCCCCGGGGGGGAGAAACGAGGACAGTTTGAGAGAAACGAGCCAAGTAACAATGCACAGAGCTATTATGTGGAAACAGTCAAATCAACGGGCGAACCAGACCCAACGGATTATTCAAAATGGTACCCTATCCAGTCAAAAGGAAAGCTAGAGATCGGCAACTCTTTGGTGCGGGTGACTGGTTGGATTAATCGATTTTTAGCGAATGGCAGAAAGCATCAAAACGATCGAGTACGTGGCGAGTTGACTCCAAGAGAACTTAGGCAAGCAGAAGAGCAAATCATCAAGACAGCTCAGCAAGAGTGTTTTCCTGACGAAATACAGGCACTTAAAGACAACAAGCCTCTCCCCAACAAAAGTACTTTACTAAAGATTACGCCGAAGCTCTATGGGGGACTCCTTAGATCAAACACGCGACTGCGATATTCAGATGATTTGCCAGACGAGACGCAGTTTCCAATCATCCTTCCAAAGAATCACATCGTTACCAAGTTAATTGTGAAGTATCACCATGAGACGGAGGGTCACGAGATGGGAGTGAACTTTACATTGAATCATTTGCGTGAAAAGTACTTTGTTGTTCAAGGACGACAGCAAGTAAAGAGATGTATCAAGGAATGTGCGGAATACAACAGGCGATTCAGGGGCTGTCCCAGATGGAACCATAACCCAGAATTCGATTAGAGATGACTAGGAGACCGTTTGCCAATTGTGCAACAGATTTCGCGGGACCTTTCTACACAATGCAAGGACGAGGCAGACCACGGATGAAGCGTTACTTATGCCTATTTGTGTGTTTACAGACAGACTGTTGCCACTTAGAAATGGCCACTTCCCTGGAGACGGATGCGTTCTTAAATGCGCTGACACGTATGGTGGCTCGACGAGGGTGGCCTAAATTGATGCTCAGCGATAATAGAAGCAACTATGTTGGAGCAGCCCGAGAAATCAAGGAGCTCGTGGATTATATGGATCAGGAAAAAATTCAAAGGCTGACTTCCAACAAAGGAATCGATTGGCAGTTCAACCCACCAGAAGCACCACACTTCGGCGGTGTATTCGAAAGAATGATTAAAGCGGTCAAGAGAGCAATATATGCAGTGTTGAAAGAGGCAGACGTCGACAATGAGGAGTTACAAACTGTGTTTACAGGAACTGAGAATCTGCTAAATTCCAGGCCTCTAACTACAGTCAGTGGAGGTGTTAATGAAGAGCTTGTGTTAACCCCAAACCATTTCCTAATTGGAAAAATGGGTGGAGAGCTAGCTCCTAATACAGTTGATACGACGGCGGTCAATGTTCGTAAACGGTGGAGACGTGTTCAGAGCTGATTCGCAGAGTATGGAGTCGTTGGATGCGAGAGTATTTAACCAGTATTGGTTCACGACACAAGTGGTTTCTACCCACGGAGAAAGTCAAAGTGGGAGACGTGGTTCTAGTTATTGAACCAGACCTACCAAGAAGACATTGGAAGCTCGGACGAATCGAAGCAGTGTATCCATGGTATCAAAAAATTGCCCAGTCACTGGTGAACACGTTGGTATTATTTTCGTTACACTATATGTTATCATAGCAACATTATGACCTGTTAAAACACCCTTAATTTCCGTTTTATGCGCTTATATTTCAAAAACGGCACAGTGAAATGTTTTTCATTATAGAATTTTGATAAGCTTGATAAGATGCAACATTTGGCAAAGTTTAAAAAAATTCTGTACATGGGGTTCACAGCCACCTTAAATTTTCGAAAATTTAAGGCGATGGGTTCAGTAACTGGATATCTAGAAATCGAAGCATGCCATTTCATTTGGTTTCAATCGTGAATTTTACGGAGGAATGTGCCTGTTAATAACCTGTTTTAACAAAATGACGCCCTTGATTTCTATCGCGTGATAGAAATCTGGAGCTCATAAGGCTAATCTGATTGTTTAATAGTTTGTGGAGTTTCCCTTAAAAATTGGACGCGTACGATTTTTTTCTGGAGGACACCTATGAAGGTTTACAATACCATGAAGAAGTCTTCTTCCCCGCCCGAGGCTCGATATCCAGCATTTTTTTTGAGCCCGCGTTCCCTGCACCACATTGGGAGGGGGATTAACAATCGCATTCCCAAAACAGATGGAAATCAAGCCCAGTCCCGCCCCTGCTTGTATTGTATTAAACCCAAAAAAAAAAGACTGGAGATAATGTATTTTTTTAAAAATTAGTACCTTTTAGAAAAAATGAAAAAAAAAATTCAAACCACTCCCAACAAAACAGGATCTCAGTAACACTTGAGTTCTTTTCAAAATTTTAGACGAGCACTTCCCGTCATTTTTATTTAGTGTTTGCCCGGATCAGTTCACTGCTACCATTGCCACTACTAATTGCTTGATTTTTTTTAATTTCTCAGCCGTATTATGACGCTTTGGCGAGGAGGAATTCACACTATTATTACTATTCAAAAAGAATAGTAAGAACTCCGCCAGACCACAGACACGCTCGCCTATTGGGGAGCTTAGCCGCCCTCTTCAAACTGGACAAAAACGTAAAATGACCAAGTTCTGCGTTGTGTAAGGAATGTGGACGATTACGGCTAATTTTTCGTATTTCCATTTGGAATTGAACGCTATCATCGCATATTTAGCCCGAGCACGTTTTTAGAGTCATTGGTGTACTGAACAGATATAGACAACTGCTTATTTTGCTTGTAAAGTCAAAAGAAGGGTCGTCCTCGTTTTCGGCGTCACCGTCATCGTTGCTTAAGCTCCTAATGGCTCGTGTGTCACTTTTGTGTTCTTATCATATTTTGACGTTACATGTGGTCTATTTCTGAACAGACATACAGCAACATGGAATCTATGTTTAAAACTAAATTCTCGACCACTTAATGTAATTGTTAATGAACTCCTAAGATAAGACTATTTTTTAATGATGCATAATTATTTTAGTTTGTATTTCATGATCTTGACGTTTTATGTTACAATTTTTAATCATTAATAATATAAATAACTTCTAATTTTAAGTTTGGTGGAATACCTGTTAATTAGATCAACCTTTCGTCAGCTGCAAAACAGAATACACGCCTTTCTCCGGGAGCACTGGGCACAAAACATCCATTAATTAACACTTATTATACATTTTGTCATTATTACGTCATCTCATTACATGTACCGAGTTTGAGCAGATCAAATTTAAGACGAACTTGTCACAACATTGTCGCTTCAATAATGAAGAAGATTTTATTTGGTTGTGTAGGTGCCGGCTTGGCCATTGGTGGGGCGTACCTTGTATATAAAAGATGGCAAAAATATCAGCAACAGTGCCCAGAGAAAAAAAAATGAGGTATGTGACACCTAAGATAACAATGTTCATCAAGTAGAACGGAAATTCTCGCTACAACATTTAGTATGGCAGGGAGAAGTATTTTTACAGATTGAACAAAACACATCAACCGAGGGAAATGGAGAATATTACATGTAATTAATCAAGGGCGTAGCCAGGGGGGGTCCTGGGGTGCCCGTGACCCGCCCTTTGTAAGCCTTTTTGTAAGCAAACAACCTGCAATATTCAGGTGACAATCTGATGAGTACCCTCTGTATGAGTCAGTGTGACCCCCCCTTTGAAAAATCCTGGCTACGCCCATGAATTAATAGCAAAATCTTGTTATATTCAGTGGACTTGAGCATGTTATCCTCTCTTAGCTTTTCTTAGGTCTAAGGACGCGCGCGCGAGGAACAAATTGAAGTTCGTAAACTTTGGCTTTAAAATTACTACAATTTTATTGGATTAAAATGAGTAAAGAATGTAATAAAAATCATTCGGTACATTAAAATAACCGTCAATAATTTCATTTCATGTTTATATTTATCCTAGCTCATAAGGTTAATCAAATTTGCTTGTAGTGTACACAGTGTTTCGAGTGAAATCTGATTAACTGAAGGTTTATCACATACGGGGCAAAATTACTGAATGCTGATTGGCTAAGACAGAGGGCATTTTTTTCTTAATTTTTGTAATTGCCCCGGGCAAAATTACTTGATGCTGATTGGCTGAGCACGCCTGCATTGAGTTGGTTTCCCGCTTCAAACGGATTTTGAAAAGAAATTTCAGAAACGCATCGCTTCTGAGTTTGATCTAAACACGGTTATTTCATCTTAACGTGAAAGAGAATCAACATGCAAAGCGCAGTCTTTTGTTGGAAAAGCAAAAGGATTTTTCCGACTAAAAATGCATTGATTCGCAGCCTGAAAAACGTTTGAGTGGAGACGGCTGGTGTTGCACGAAACATAGAATTACAGAACTTCATGGCCGCCAAACTAATTTCTTCGTTTTGCTTCGGGTCGCCTTATTAGTATTACAGCTCATTTTATCGGCGTAAAAACAGCGTAAATTTTGTTGGTACGTGAAGTTTTCATAGTGGAAAGGACAGTTTTGGATTCAAGAAGTTATTAGAGCTCGTTTGGACACTTGTTTACGTCTATCATCGATCGAAGAACAAGTAGTTTCAAGCCGTTGCAAGCTTCGTAAAACAGGTGAATAAAATTAGATTGCTTATAGTTTTTGTTTGTAAAGAAGAGGCTTTGAGTGAATTGAACCAAGTTGCTGTGTTTTGCTTACTATTATAGTAGGCTTTCCCCGTGTTACTGCTAGCCTGTTAAATAATGACAACCGGCAAACCTGTTTACGCGACGGCAAGACCTTGAACCTTTGTACAAAATTTTGCCCTTTATGCGATAAACAAGTAATCACAAGTGCTCTCGGGCAATTAAGGATTAATTTCACTTGTATTTTCAAAGTTTTCCAAATTGCCCTCGTCGCTTCGCGACTCGGGCAATTTTGTAAAAACTTTGAAAATACTCGTGAATTTAATCCTTAATTGCCCTCGGCCCCATGCGATTACATATACTAATTTGCGAGAGCGATTATAAAATGGAACGAAATAAAGACAATAGACTCCGGATGCTCGAACCGGATTCGGGCAAGTATACTCAAGCGATCTTTAATTCAGTGTTAATCTTACTCAGATCAGTTTGATTTTTATCGAGGTCTCACGGTAACGTGTAAATCCCTGCCCTTTCGCTGGGGGACAGCTACTGTTAGAGTTATCTTCATAGAGTTATAGAGTGAAGTTAATTGAGGACAGCTACTGTTAGAGTTATCTTCATAGAGTTATTGAGTGAAGTTAATTGAGGACAGCTACTGTTAGAGTTATCTTCATAGAGTTATAGAGTGGAGTTAATTGAGGACAGCTACGTTAGAGTTATCTTCATAGAGTTATAGAGTGGAGTTAATTGAGGACAGCTACTGTTCGAGTTATCTTCATAGAGTTATAGAGTGGAGTTAATTGAGGACAGCTACTGTTAGGGTTATCTTCATAGAGTTATAGAGTGGAGTTAATTGAGGACAGCTACTGTTAGAGTTATCTTCATAGAGTTATTGAGTGAAGTTAATTGAGGACAGCTACTGTTAGAGTTATCTTCATAGAGTTATAGAGTGGAGTTAATTGAGGACAGCTACTGTTAGAGTTATCTTCATAGAGTTATAGAGTGGAGTTAATTGAGGACAGCTACTGTTAGAGTTATCTTCATAGAGTTATAGAGTGGAGTTAATTGAGGACAGCTACTGTTAGAGTTATCTTCATAGAGTTATAGAGTGGAGTTAATTGAGGACAGCTACTGTTAGAGTTATCTTCATAGAGTTATAGAGTGGAGTTAATTGAGGACAGCTACTGTTAGAGTTATCTTCATAGAGTTATAGAGTGGAGTTAATTGAGGACAGCTACTGTTAGAGTTATCTTCATAGAGTTATAGAGTGGAGTTAATTGAGGACAGCTACTGTTAGAGTTATCTTCATAGAGTTATAGAGTGGAGTTAATTGAGCACAGCTACTGTTCGAGTTATCTTCATAGAGTTATTGAGTGAAGTTAATTGAGGACAGCTACTGTTAGAGTTATCTTCATAGTATTATCCGTCGTTAACTCTAACTCTAAGTCATAATTCTACTAAAATAACTCTATTGCTAGTCAACCTCCTCTCGCTGATCTACTCTTTAACAAATAATTGACTGAATGGCTCTTTAAACTTGTCATTAAGCAGAAAAAAAAATATTCTAACGAGATTTACAACTATAAAATGCACACCTAGCTGTCGTTAACAGAAATGTTTTAAATTACATTTGTAGGATTACAAGATCTACTTTTCAAATCAACAGCCAACTTTAGAGAAATCAGACGAGGGGATTACGGAAGGAGATTTTAAACCAGTTTGTGCCGTGCAACCCGCTGAGAACTCAACAAACCGCGGAGGCGAAACAGAAACAACAAACGTCAAGAGAAACTTGCACACGACAGAAGATTTAGATTGTCAAATATGTCATAAAGAATCTTTGAAGCCTGAAAACTCTTCATCAGAGAACGATAAAACTGGACATGACGTACAGCACGACCAAGACTTGCCTTTGAGAACCGACGGAGCTTGCAACAACACTTCCAACATGCCAGATGCCAATTTTAACATTTTTGGACTCAGTTTTACTAAAATTCCCGAGGAAGGAACTAATAACGATAATGGCACATTATATGGCGAAATGAATGGTAAGACTCAAGTAGGTCTGTCTTTACTGAATCAGTCTTTTTCCTGTAAATGCCCAACAATCTGCGTACAAAAAATTAATGTCAAACTACTTTAGCTTCTGTTTAGACTATTGCCATTAAATGAGTTTGTTCGAATGTACAATTTTCGACATATATAGGTTTCTTTAAAAACGTATCTTTAGTGCTGGAATAAGTAACTTATATGACTGTTGAAATATTCCTAATTTTGCCTTTTCAAACTTCTCCTAGAATAACTTTTGTACTATATTTAACAGCCGATCCATTAAGCATGTAACGTAAGCAAGTTATCAAGAAATTCTTTTAAAACAACTTTTAGCTGTGCGTTTATGGAGTACAGCGTTCAGGCCTGCGATGTTACTACACTGTCCAATCCCAAGTCACATCCCCGGGACATTCCCAGCTATAACATATATTGTGTATTTTGATCGCATTGTTTCACCATTATCAAATGGCTCTACACTTTTTGCCACATGGAAACAGAAGGACCTCGCAAGTGATCAGTAAAAATTACCTTTATCAAATTCTGACCCGTCTTTTTTTCTTTTTTAGAGTTTATCTTTGCCGGTGTCGCTAAGTTAATGGCAAAGCGTAGAGTGCCCCGCACTGAAAGTGAATTCACCACAGTGGAGAGGGGACAAAACGTCGAGGCTGGACAATCTCCCTATGCATTCTCTCCGTCCACTTTCGTGTTTGAACCAAATCGGGATAATCAGCCTAACGGAACTGGATCTAAGAAAGCTTCCAAACAATTGGCAAGTAGACGCCGCAGAACAAGAAAACACAAAAGGAACTGAGACTTCTCCCTTTGACTTTATTTACCCATGTCTAAAAGAGAAATTTTTTGAACTACTTCATTTATTTGTATATCCTGTCCACCAGACACGTGACGTCACGCCGTTCGAGAGATTTTGTCCTGGCAAGCGTGTTAGTACTCGAGGTCATGACTGATCTTCAACCTTGCCGTTTTGAGCTAGCCTGCATAGCTAGCGGTATTGTAAGCGCACGCGAAATAAAATTTTGGCGCCACAGCTGAGAAGCGAGCGGCGAAGTCGCGAGGAGAATGGGAGAGGGACTTTCAGAAATACCGCCTGCACGAAAACCATAGTACCCAAGTTCTCTGACAGGCGGTATTTCTCGTGGCTTTGCCGCTCGCTTCTGGCGGCTCCGCCGCTAGAACGTTTTTTCGCGCGCGCCTACAATACCGCCAGCTACGCAGTCTATTTTGAGTCAGAACGTATTCGTAATCTTGAGGATAGCGAAAGCGAAAACGAAGAATTAAACGATCGGTTAGAAGGCACATTTTGGTGTACTTGTGAGCGATGTGAAATCATGCCAGTGCAAAATAACAAACAAACTGCGGTTATAAACATAACGAGGCAACACATGTTGTAAAAGCTTTCATTTATGAGTGAACTTGACGTTTCGTATGCTCCAATATACATCTTCAGAAGTAACGGTTACTTAAAATTCAACTAAATTTTAACACGAAGGCTAATACCAAATAAGGAATGTAATGACAATGAAAAAGTAAATGAAAATTAACAGACCTAGTTAAATCTGCTGGAAAATACAAATGAATAAATATAAATTGAACGGCTTTATTCGCTTATTTGTGAGAACAGATGTCTTCGATGTGTAGAATACCCTTGAGGGATAATCAGGGCGCTTAGAACATTCAGGAAGTCGGCTTTCTTTTGCAACTCTATAACCCTGGCGGCGAGTTTTGAACCGAAACGGAGATTTCTTTGAAAATCACTGACCCAAACTGCAACTAACCACGTAAATAAAACTAATTACCTTCTAAATTGTCCTTAAGTTCGTATTTGTGATCTTCAACTCTACAACCTTTTTAGCGATTTTTCAACCAAAATGGAGATTTTGCAGTAAGAACAGCTAATTACTTTTCCAAAGTTTCGCTAAGTTCTTTCCCAAAAGAAAACACTCAGAAGTCTAGTTTTTTTCTCAGCGTTACAACTGTTTTAATGAACTGAACCGAGACGGAGTGCTTTGAAAATGGCTGAACCCTAAACTACTCGAGTGTGGCTGTGCACTGAGTTTCCACTACGATCACATACGAAGTTTAGCATACATTACTATTCTGTGCGTTTTGCTATACGCTTAGCTCCAGGAGATGGTCTGTAGTCTCCTGAGCTATTTTGACATTCTTTTAGCGAGACTTCACTCTCTCAGCGTATAACCAGCACTGGTACAGTTTGCTTTCCCAATATATTGAGGAGGCGTAGTCCTGAGGTACAAGAAGCGAGTATAAAGCGATATTTTGGAAGTTATCATGTAATTCGTCTTCAGTTATGGACTCTTGTCTATTTGGATATTGATTACTTTTTCACAGAAGAAGTCCAAAGGGCTAATAGCTTAATGGTAGTGACTGAAGAAGTAAACTCACAGCCAAAAAATTCTGGAGGTTATGGCGCTTCTGTGCATGGAGGTGGAATACGTGGGAGACTATTATTTGACCTAAGTGAAGAACAGCTCTCATTTCTTTCAAATGAGCAAGGTTTCAAAGTAAAGAATATGTGACACTGCTAGTATTTCCCTTTTTTCTTTCAACATTATTAATCGTTCTTGAACAATACGAAAGCTGGACAGATCTTAATCTTTATTTGAGAGAGCAAAACTTTAATATATCATGTAAAATACCCTTGAGGGATAATCAAGAATTGGCGCTTTGGAGTCTGCAAAATATAAAAGAGGGAACAGTCAGGTATGCAACCACGTCAGCGAGTTTTGATCCGAGACGGAGATTTCTTTGAAAAGCAATGAACCCATCCAACCTACCACTGGTAATTGTTCTTTTTGTTGTAAGTGTTAATCACAATCGAAGAAAGGATAGAACACTCAAGAAGTCGGCTTTCTTTCGCAACTCTACAAACCTGTCAAAGAGTTTTGACCGAAACGGAGATTTCTTTGAAAATCACTGAACCCAACCAGCCAGCCCATGACAACTTCAACACGGACAAAGTGTGTAATTGTGCGAACCCCACTTGAGTGGGGTTCGTGCATATGTATGAGCGCTGTTACCTAGTAACGCAGTGATGTGTTTTATAATGTGAAGTATATGAAATGTGTTTTATACATCACGTTCCACGGGCAAGCTGCGTCGTAAAATCTGTTTGAATGCAATCAGAGAAATAGGATAGCTCAAGAAATTCGAAGTGAACTGTGATACTTTTCGTAAAGTGAACATCTGATTCAGCTGTTTGGTAGCTGGCGTTTTGAAAGGAATTTGTTCACGATGCGGACGTCCAGAATTCATTTGTATCGGAGCGTAGATGTGGAAGCTGGCGGTTTTGATGTGTTTGAAAGCTTTACTTGCTTCTCTATACAACTAAGTATACTTCTCTTTCCAAGATAAAGCAGATGTAGTTTAGAACATGGTTTTGATCGTTAAATTGCTAAAGATGTTGTTCATGAAAGATTATGCAAATTTACGCTGTCTTGAAAATTGAAGCGAACCGTAATTTGAGCTTTTTGTTTACATTAAGGTCTTGTGATCTTGGTCTTCTCAAAGCGAAGACATTCTTCACTGAAGATGATTTAATATACTAAGTAAGTGGTTGTTTATTTACCGGCCTTTTTTATTTCAATATCTCTTACCATTTCCCTTGATTTACAACACGATTCCATGGCGTCCTTGTAGCCGAACGAGCTCAAATGTAAACAAACGAACTGAATACATTTTAGTAAATCGTTTGTGGAAGCGCCATTGCGTTTTCGGCCAACCGTGCATTCAGCTCGTGCGATCGAAACTGGTTTGCTATCAACAAAGCCGGACAACTTGTTTGATGACTCAGCATTCTGTCGCTAGGATATAAAGTGGTGTCCAGTGTCCTTCGGTAATCCAAGTGCCTCATTGCGCATGTGTCGACTAAAACTTGAATTCTTAATGAATTACACACTTTGTCCGTGTTGAAGTCGTAATGTCTGATAACCATCACTTACGAACGACTAATTACCCTCAAATTCTCAGTAAGTGCTTTCCCAAGAGAAAATACTCAAGGAGTTGGCTTCCTTTCGCAAATCTAGAACACTTTCAGCGAGTTGAACCGAACTTCGATGACGGAGAGTACTTTGAAATCGCTGAACCCTACATCCTCGCTCAGTATTTGCAGACCACATTCTTACCAACTTAATGCTTTAGTGGATATTCGAATTCATATACTCAAACAGTCTACTCCCAAACTCTGTGAATCCGATAGCAAAGGTAAGTTAATTGAGTGGTTGTGTAGCTCGTCTAGTCTTTTCAAGGAAATAACATGACCGATACAAAGTTAAGCATATATATTTCTATTCTGTGCGTTTTAAAATACATTGATTTCCATCGAGGTCGCCTGCAGTCTCTCGATCTTTTGGTATTAAGACTATTTAAATATTCATTTAGTAAGAATTCCGACTGCATCGCGCAGAATTCCGCGACACCTCCGAGACCTTTTCTATCGATTGTAGCGCTAAATTTGAAATCGCGGGAGTCAAAAGACGCAAAACAATAAAGAAAATGGCCGAAAACGGCGCAACATCGACTGCTCCTTGCCTTATATCATTCTATACAGCACACTGATCGATTAGGTACACTAGGGCTTTTAAAGAAGAGGTATCAAGCTTTTATTCTCAACATTTTTCTAAGCCGTTGATCCTGGATAAGGTTTATCAAACTGATGTTGAAAATGCGTTAGTTTTACTTGTTATTTGTATGAAATATTGACCTCATTAATATTCCGATTAAAATTTTTCTCCAAAACAGATATTAGCGACTTAAGTACACTCGGGCTTTGTAAGTTCCCGATCTGAAGGAATACTGTGCAAAATTTCATGTTTATGCGATGACTACAACTGAGTTTCATCAAAGAGATGATTTCTAAAAGTTATTCCGAATACCTTCAAAAATGGTTGCTTTCGAACTCCCTTGAGTATTTAACAGAGTTTTTAACTCCATCCCCGCTGACAATAGCGTGCAGTCATGCACAAAAGACAGCGCCGCAAATTTAAATTCAAAGGGCTATTAAATATGTTCATGCATGCGGCAAATTTAAACTCAAAGGGCTACTAAACATCTCTTTATGCGCGCGATTCACTTATCATCAAAACTCCGTGCGAGTGCGTACCGTTCTGCAACTGAAATGGTTTTCTCACAAGCGCGTTGATCGGGAGCTGCATTTGAAGCTCACAAAATCCCCGATCAATCCTGCCCGGCGTCATTCACATGTCTTCACCTATTCCAAATGGTTGCGATCTCTTATTTTACCTCAAAATAAACGGCGAGGCGTTCTGGAAATGGCGAGAGCTGAAGATAAATCCAACGCAAATGTTTCATTCACTTCAGAATGGCTTGGCGTCAATCGGCTGTAAGCTAAATTTATCGAGTGGTGTTGGAAACGTTTTAAAAAGGATGGTTTACTACGTAATACGGAGGGTAGCAGCAGAGACCAACGATTTCGCAACCAGTAGTCAAGTAAATTTCGACCAAGTATATAAACAAAGCGAGTATTAAAGGTATGATTTACGAATCGCACTACTCAGAATAACCTATGATCATGCCATCTTTATTTGAGCTCATAATTTTCATGTCATCGAGGCGAATACCACATACAAAAATTAATTGATCTCAGAAAAATTCATCTGATCACAGATAAGCCCGCTTATTGAGCACTGCTGGTTTTCATAACCTGCTAGGTGTACTGTAGGTGTGCCGGCCGTTTTGTTTCTTTCTGTGTTTTCTAATCCGCCGCATTTCGCGCTTGGAAAAAAGTGCTCTTTCCGCGGGTTAAGCACGTTGTACACTGAAGTATTTTGATAGTTCAGAAAACATTTCTACCAATGGGAGTTGGTTAGCCTTTTGAGTCGAATAAAGATATCGCTGCACACGAATTTGTAAACACTTTGTGAAGAGTGCTGCCCGCCTTTGGTCAGTGCGTTGTTATTAACTCTATCACAGCCTTGGGATTTTATACTTAACCTATTCAACCGTTTGATTGACAGTAGCTGAAATCTGCGAAGAGACAAAGCTGAGTCTGTTGACCAATCACATCTGACAAGTTCTAGGCATGCAAATTATTTTGCCGCCCTGAGATCTGCAAGTACACTCACAATCTGGCTAATGTTTGCGTTGCCAAAGGTTCCGATATCACGGGACAGAATAGCTCTCTCACAAACTTGAACTAGCTCGTGATCTTTCTCTTCAAGGTTTCCTAAAGACCACACCACATTGGCAAGACCCCTGAGCTGACAATTGGCAATGTCTTTGGAAATACTGTTCAGCAATTCCAGGTATACATTGTTTGACGCTTTTCTTGATTTGCCTTTTTCTTGTTCCAAAACTCGCCTCTGATTTCCATCTCTTCCGGTGATCTTGGTAATGCTATAAAGCGCGGTCACTCTGTTCACAATGTTTGCTGAATTCTTGATGCTCTCAAACAACTCAAGTTGTTCTTTGGCTGTTTTAAGTGACAATATTACTTTATTCGTTTTGATATCATCTTCAGATGGCCGCGGTCCGCGAGAAAAGTGAACAGCTGATGGTTTTAAAAAATAGCTGCCAATTGTTCTTGGTTTACTTTGTTTGGGACAAGTTTCTAAACTCTTTAAATGCTCGTGACGGGAACACTCGAGTCAGATAATGACAATTTTCCAGGGGATA
>JAHPZR010004083.1:35000-37500 GCA_019787425.1 Platygyra sinensis
GCTTTAATGATTCGGTTCGCACAACCACGTGTCCCTGCCCGTCGCGTGTTTGAACGAAATCTTTCATGACTTTCGGCAAGCTCAATACAGTCGAGGAACTTGAGGTCTTGAACGCAGCTTTACTTGTGGCTGATTTTCCACGAGAACACTGCGGCTCGGCCTGTGCTTTGAAGTCGGCGTATAAGCGAGCTAATCTCCTGTACTCGAACTTGGTCAGCCCGAGCGTCTCCGCATCATCTTCCTTGACATCCTCTAAATGACAAATTTCGGTAATCCAGTTTTCAGGTAAACTTCTGTAGTGTTTATCCAAAGAGGCTTTTTTTAACCATTTATAGAACGAGCTTTCCTCTTCAACTTTGTCTGTTAACTCTGCCATCTTTGCAAGGCCTGTTTGCAAAGGGGCTTGTTACAAGGCCGGGGAGGACTGGATGCTGATCACAACCGCTGACATAATTAATCACATGTATTCAAAACTAGTGAGACAATCTCAGATAGTGCAGAGTGTTATGCTGGACTGTAAGTACATTTTGAGTCATCAGCTGCCTGTATGTAACTTGCTAGTTCAAGGCCCAAAAATAACTTACAATTACTGTTTGTCAAGAAGTTTTTAAATTTTACTGTGGTGTTTTACGTTGAATTTCGTTTATTTTTAACTCATTGATACGTTGAACTAGCAAACGTGATAATTTTATTTTTTCAACGCCAAAATTTGTAACTTGATACTTTTGTTTTCCTCGCAAAGTTTGTAACATGATACCCTTGTTTTCCCAAAAACATACAAAGGAAAATATGCTGGCTTTTTTCCTGCTTGAGAAAAATGAACTAATGTTATTAACTTATGAAAAAATGGAAGAGGAATTATTTTGTTTCATTCAAGAGGCAAATTGTCATATCATCCATAAACAGTTACTAATTTAATTATCAAATAGTCACGTTGTGTCTCGGAATAGCACCTTATTAGGTTGCCACCGTTGGCTCCATGTTAACAATAAACCAAATCAAAATATACATTGATATCGATTGAGACAACCGAGAAGCGTTTTAACTTTATCGATATTATTTATATCTTACATCGGTGAATTAGTCCCCTCAAGGACTGACTAAATTTATTTCCGGTTTCCGTAAGTGCCACAGTGTCTGCAGCAATATTTGAGACGTTTCTTTGGTCACGACATTACTACCGGGTACTTTTAATGTCGCTAACTCGGAAATGTTTAGGGTGGATACATTTGTGAACTTCGTGTTCTCTTTCATGGGGGGAGAAAATAAACAGGCGGCTGAGGAGATCCATTCGTTTCCCTCTTTAAAGCTTATATTTTGAAAACAGCACACGACACTTTTTAACCGAGCTGGGGATGATTCCAAACGATACGCTGTCACAAAAGCGTTCTTTGCTCTAAAAAGGAAAACTGACATTACCTGAAATCTAACTGCTATCGCCAGTTAAGAGGAGTGTGGTATCGCACGCATGAATGCTGAACTGGAGAACGGATTGTATCATGCTGACAGTGCTAGAGCGCATGCGTCTTACATGTTGTGTTCTACCACAAGGAAAAGCAGTTAACGTTCAAGTGTAATTGTGTATGAAATGTATCGTTTACCTAACATATAGTTAACACTAATGCTAATCAATCTGCGCATGCGCTTCCAGCAAATTGCTTTTCTTCTTAAGAGCGGAATAGTACCACAAGGATAACAAGAGAATATTGGAACCATATATAGTTTCTGATGTTACCAACGAAGTAATGTAAGTATGGTACGCTTTACGTAGCAATCAAAGGTACCTACCCCACCGGCTCAAAACAAGGGTCTCTGTAAAGTGCGGACCGGATGGCGGCGGATGGCGGATAGAAAAACGCGGATGATAAAATGCGGATGGAAAAGTGCGGATGGAAAAATGCGGATGGAAAAATGCGGATGACAAAATGATGGAAAATTTTGGGTGATAAAATCTGTAGGAAAGGGAATTAACACAATTACGATGGCAGTAAATTATACTAGTAATAACCAAAGGTTAGGAAAGTGCGGGCGAGGGCTATGCATGAGCCTCTTTACAGAGGTAATGAATTTATTCTGAAACAGTGTGTTGCGTTCGTTTTCTGTTGTGGGCATTCATATTTTTGGCCCTATGGAAAAGGGTTGCATAGTGTGGGCAATGGTTTGGCTATAAGGCAAACAAAGGCACCTTTAGAGTGGTTTTACTAAACTTGTGAAACAGTAGCAACAGTTTAACATTCCTTTAGACAACAGTTCTATTTTGTGTGAAGTTTGACATCTGTTTGTTGTTGTTTCACGTTGCAAATAAAAGCACTCTTAGTACAAAACGAACATATTGACTGAGTCAAGGTGAATTGATTTAACACAACAATAATTTATTTAAAATTGCATTGGAAGTACAATGATCATTTAGAAAGAGAACGTGGATGTTTTATGTTTGTATTTGTCTCCTACTCTTTGTTCACTCTTGTTAAGTAAGTTATACCAGACAATAAAATATGAA
>JAHPZR010004083.1:47500-50000 GCA_019787425.1 Platygyra sinensis
AATACACGGTAAGGAACTCAAAGTAATCCATCGGTCGTGAAATGTTGCATTTGGGACTGATACGTGTAAGAAAAGCAAAATATCGGCCGCTTTGTTTACACTGATGCGTATGCCGCGATATTAAAAGCAAACTGGCCGTGCTGTAGACCACAATTCTAGTTCCAACGATGCTCACAACAACTCTCACTTAATAGTATCATAAAAATATGCCCTCTGTGTGCAATCTAGTACTCGCTGCAAAGCTTGTGGACCGTTAATAATTTCATGATTGTGCGGATGGCTAATGTGCTTACCGCTTTTAATTAATGCAGTAAAGTTGCGGAAGATACATATTCAAACCTAGGTTAAATAGACCTTAGATAACAGTGAGAATCCAAGTTTCTGATCCAAGCTGAAAACAAAAGGACGATATATCGTGTTCAGGCTTCAGGTCTTGATATAGTAGCCACATTCGTCTTCGAAGTCTCCAATCGTGTACTCAAGATGTTCGAAAGGTATATACTGAGCTGTTCTAATCTGTAGCATTCATTTTCGTTAATCTACACTCTGGCGCCCTCTAACGTCTACGATGTGTATTTTCTGTCAAGGCTGGACAGAAATGATAAGGAAGAAACCTACTAGGTATCGATAATATGAAGAATAAACTTGAATAACTCAAGTGAAAACAAGAGGTTATCTCTGGCGCTTCATACGTGAACACAACCAGTGACGTCACAAGGTCCTTAAACTCGGTTCCAGAGCCCGGACACAGTTTTGCTCGAAAAAGTCGACTTCGCAGGCTAAAAACAGCACTTTCCGTTGGGATTTGACAAAAATAAAATTCACCATGATTTTAACTAGGTTGAAAGCTACAGATTGAGCAAATAAAAGAGGATACGAAAATTTCGTTTCAGTAGCACTTTAACAGATAATGCCACTTAGTTTGAATGAATGAGTTTAGGTAACAATATCTCGTTTCACTTTCATATTTTATTGTCTGGTATAACTTACTTAACAAGAGTGAACAAAGAGTAGGAGACAAATACAAACATAAAACATCCACGTTCTCTTTCTAAATGATCATTGTACTTCCAATGCAATTTTAAATAAATTATTGTTGTGTTAAATCAATTCACCTTGACTCAGTCAATATGTTCGTTTTGTACTAAGAGTGCTTTTATTTGCAACGTGAAACAACAACAAACAGATGTCAAACTTCACACAAAATAGAACTGTTGTCTAAAGGAATGTTAAACTGTTGCTACTGTTTCACAAGTTTAGTAAAACCACTCTAAAGGTGCCTTTGTTTGCCTTATAGCCAAACCATTGCCCACACTATGCAACCCTTTTCCATAGGGCCAAAAATATGAATGCCCACAACAGAAAACGAACGCAACACACTGTTTCAGAATAAATTCATTACCTCTGTAAAGAGGCTCATGCATAGCCCTCGCCCGCACTTTCCTAACCTTTGGTTATTACTAGTATAATTTACTGCCATCGTAATTGTGTTAATTCCCTTTCCTACAGATTTTATCACCCAAAATTTTCCATCATTTTGTCATCCGCATTTTTCCATCCGCATTTTTCCATCCGCACTTTTCCATCCGCATTTTATCATCCGCGTTTTTCTATCCGCCATCCGCCGCCATCCGGTCCGCACTTTACAGAGACCCTTGTTTTGAGCCGGTGGGGTAGGTACCTTTGATTGCTACGTAAAGCGTACCATACTTACATTACTTCGTTGGTAACATCAGAAACTATATATGGTTCCAATATTCTCTTGTTATCCTTGTGGTACTATTCCGCTCTTAAGAAGAAAAGCAATTTGCTGGAAGCGCATGCGCAGATTGATTAGCATTAGTGTTAACTATATGTTAGGTAAACGATACATTTCATACACAATTACACTTGAACGTTAACTGCTTTTCCTTGTGGTAGAACACAACATGTAAGACGCATGCGCTCTAGCACTGTCAGCATGATACAATCCGTTCTCCAGTTCAGCATTCATGCGTGCGATACCACACTCCTCTTAACTGGCGATAGCAGTTAGATTTCAGGTAATGTCAGTTTTCCTTTTTAGAGCAAAGAACGCTTTTGTGACAGCGTATCGTTTGGAATCATCCCCAGCTCGGTTAAAAAGTGTCGTGTGCTGTTTTCAAAATATAAGCTTTAAAGAGGGAAACGAATGGATCTCCTCAGCCGCCTGTTTATTTTCTCCCCCCATGAAAGAGAACACGAAGTTCACAAATGTATCCACCCTAAACATTTCCGAGTTAGCGACATTAAAAGTACCCGGTAGTAATGTCGTGACCAAAGAAACGTCTCAAATATTGCTGCAGACACTGTGGCACTTACGGAAACCGGAAATAAATTTAGTCAGTCCTTGAGGGGACTAATTCACCGATGTAAGATATAAATAATATCGATAAAGTTAAAACGCTTCTCGGTTGTCTCAATCGATATCAATGTATATTTTGATTTGGTTTATTGTTAACATGGAGCCAACGGTGGCAAC
>JAHPZR010004083.1:55000-63307 GCA_019787425.1 Platygyra sinensis
CTCCTGTGAAAAAGGCGCGATTTATTATGTAACCATAACGACGGTGATCTCTTCACGTGTGAAGATAACATTTTATCTTCACGTGTGAAGATATGAAGTTTTCGCGGGAAAGCTCACTTGGTATTTCACTGGTGTTTATATAATAAAAAAGGTTTACAAATGGTAAACACTTGGATATAAGATGAAAAGAAATCTTCTTTTACCTCTGCTTCATAAAGCAGTTGTAAACCGTTGTAGATCGTGCAATTTGTTACAATAAGCGAGAGTCTTTGTTTTTCTGCTTCGGGTTGCTACAAAAGCCAAATGTCGCTGTGATTGGTCAAACGAAAAAGCGTTGACTTAGTTCCACCCTCAGACAGCCTTGATCATAAGGGTTAGAAAGAAGTCATTCCACACATATTTTCTGTGCAATGTTGGTTAAACACGTTCATCTTAGACAAGCTTGCATTTGACATTTATTCTGTTGGTATTACTACAAATGTGCTGACATTTATTCTGTAGGTATCGCCGTTAAGATTTCATGTTTTTGGCATTTTCCAACACGATTTGTCCGTTATTGTAGCTTAGAACGAAACCTGATTATAAGCCGTTCGAGGCTTGTTCTTGTCGGGAGTTTGCATGTACATGTAAGATGTGGTGAGGTTGCGTTTTTCTTTCTTTTTGGGGAGAGCTGGGCTGAAGGGCATTTTTTTACTATTTGGGGCACAAAATCGTAAGGCTATAGTTATATCTTATACATAAAATTTACCTGTAGCTATCTTTATTATCAGTGATACTGATATAAATGAGAAATAATTTCCCCTTTTGCCAATACGTGTTTTTTACAATGATTCCTTAAACTCTTATTACTTTCAACATAGAAAACAGACCACGAGGGACCTTCTGTTAGACGCATAAGATCTGCCAAGTAACCATGCGTACGATGTATGGAATGAGAGCTTTGTCCATGTTTACAAGCCTGTATCCCCTGGAAAATTGTCATTATCTGACTCGAGTGTTCCCGTCACGAGCATTTAAAGAGTTTAGAAACTTGTCCCAAACAAAGTAAACCAAGAACAATTGGCAGCTATTTTTTAAAACCATCAGCTGTTCACTTTTCTCGCGGACCGCGGCCATCTGAAGATGATATCAAAACGAATAAAGTAATATTGTCACTTAAAACAGCCAAAGAACAACTTGAGTTGTTTGAGAGCATCAAGAATTCAGCAAACATTGTGAACAGAGTGACCGCGCTTTATAGCATTACCAAGATCACCGGAAGAGATGGAAATCAGAGGCGAGTTTTGGAACAAGAAAAAGGCAAATCAAGAAAAGCGTCAAACAATGTATACCTGGAATTGCTGAACAGTATTTCCAAAGACATTGCCAATTGTCAGCTCAGGGGTCTTGCCAATGTGGTGTGGTCTTTAGGAAACCTTGAAGAGAAAGATCACGAGCTAGTTCAAGTTTGTGAGAGAGCTATTCTGTCCCGTGATATCGGAACCTTTGGCAACGCAAACATTAGCCAGATTGTGAGTGTACTTGCAGATCTCAGGGCGGCAAAATAATTTGCATGCCTAGAACTTGTCAGATGTGATTGGTCAACAGACTCAGCTTTGTCTCTTCGCAGATTTCAGCTACTGTCAATCAAACGGTTGAATAGGTTAAGTATAAAATCCCAAGGCTGTGATAGAGTTAATAACAACGCACTGACCAAAGGCGGGCAGCACTCTTCACAAAGTGTTTACAAATTCGTGTGCAGCGATATCTTTATTCGACTCAAAAGGCTAACCAACTCCCATTGGTAGAAATGTTTTCTGAACTATCAAAATACTTCAGTGTACAACGTGCTTAACCCGCGGAAAGAGCACTTTTTTCCAAGCGCGAAATGCGGCGGATTAGAAAACACAGAAAGAAACAAAACGGCCGGCACACCTACAGTACACCTAGCAGGTTATGAAAACCAGCAGTGCTCAATAAGCGGGCTTATCTGTGATCAGATGAATTTTTCTGAGATCAATTAATTTTTGTATGTGGTATTCGCCTCGATGACATGAAAATTATGAGCTCAAATAAAGATGGCATGATCATAGGTTATTCTGAGTAGTGCGATTCGTAAATCATACCTTTAATACTCGCTTTGTTTATATACTTGGTCGAAATTTACTTGACTACTGGTTGCGAAATCGTTGGTCTCTGCTGCTACCCTCCGTATTACGTAGTAAACCATCCTTTTTAAAACGTTTCCAACACCACTCGATAAATTTAGCTTACAGCCGATTGACGCCAAGCCATTCTGAAGTGAATGAAACATTTGCGTTGGATTTATCTTCAGCTCTCGCCATTTCCAGAACGCCTCGCCGTTTATTTTGAGGTAAAATAAGAGATCGCAACCATTTGGAATAGGTGAAGACATGTGAATGACGCCGGGCAGGATTGATCGGGGATTTTGTGAGCTTCAAATGCAGCTCCCGATCAACGCGCTTGTGAGAAAACCATTTCAGTTGCAGAACGGTACGCACTCGCACGGAGTTTTGATGATAAGTGAATCGCGCGCATAAAGAGATGTTTAGTAGCCCTTTGAGTTTAAATTTGCCGCATGCATGAACATATTTAATAGCCCTTTGAATTTAAATTTGCGGCGCTGTCTTTTGTGCATGACTGCACGCTATTGTCAGCGGGGATGGAGTTAAAAACTCTGTTAAATACTCAAGGGAGTTCGAAAGCAACCATTTTTGAAGGTATTCGGAATAACTTTTAGAAATCATCTCTTTGATGAAACTCAGTTGTAGTCATCGCATAAACATGAAATTTTGCACAGTATTCCTTCAGATCGGGAACTTACAAAGCCCGAGTGTACTTAAGTCGCTAATATCTGTTTTGGAGAAAAATTTTAATCGGAATATTAATGAGGTCAATATTTCATACAAATAACAAGTAAAACTAACGCATTTTCAACATCAGTTTGATAAACCTTATCCAGGATCAACGGCTTAGAAAAATGTTGAGAATAAAAGCTTGATACCTCTTCTTTAAAAGCCCTAGTGTACCTAATCGATCAGTGTGCTGTATAGAATGATATAAGGCAAGGAGCAGTCGATGTTGCGCCGTTTTCGGCCATTTTCTTTATTGTTTTGCGTCTTTTGACTCCCGCGATTTCAAATTTAGCGCTACAATCGATAGAAAAGGTCTCGGAGGTGTCGCGGAATTCTGCGCGATGCAGTCGGAATTCTTACTAAATGAATATTTAAATAGTCTTAATACCAAAAGATCGAGAGACTGCAGGCGACCTCGATGGAAATCAATGTATTTTAAAACGCACAGAATAGAAATATATATGCTTAACTTTGTATCGGTCATGTTATTTCCTTGAAAAGACTAGACGAGCTACACAACCACTCAATTAACTTACCTTTGCTATCGGATTCACAGAGTTTGGGAGTAGACTGTTTGAGTATATGAATTCGAATATCCACTAAAGCATTAAGTTGGTAAGAATGTGGTCTGCAAATACTGAGCGAGGATGTAGGGTTCAGCGATTTCAAAGTACTCTCCGTCATCGAAGTTCGGTTCAACTCGCTGAAAGTGTTCTAGATTTGCGAAAGGAAGCCAACTCCTTGAGTATTTTCTCTTGGGAAAGCACTTACTGAGAATTTGAGGGTAATTAGTCGTTCGTAAGTGATGGTTATCAGACATTACGACTTCAACACGGACAAAGTGTGTAATTCATTAAGAATTCAAGTTTTAGTCGACACATGCGCAATGAGGCACTTGGATTACCGAAGGACACTGGACACCACTTTATATCCTAGCGACAGAATGCTGAGTCATCAAACAAGTTGTCCGGCTTTGTTGATAGCAAACCAGTTTCGATCGCACGAGCTGAATGCACGGTTGGCCGAAAACGCAATGGCGCTTCCACAAACGATTTACTAAAATGTATTCAGTTCGTTTGTTTACATTTGAGCTCGTTCGGCTACAAGGACGCCATGGAATCGTGTTGTAAATCAAGGGAAATGGTAAGAGATATTGAAATAAAAAAGGCCGGTAAATAAACAACCACTTACTTAGTATATTAAATCATCTTCAGTGAAGAATGTCTTCGCTTTGAGAAGACCAAGATCACAAGACCTTAATGTAAACAAAAAGCTCAAATTACGGTTCGCTTCAATTTTCAAGACAGCGTAAATTTGCATAATCTTTCATGAACAACATCTTTAGCAATTTAACGATCAAAACCATGTTCTAAACTACATCTGCTTTATCTTGGAAAGAGAAGTATACTTAGTTGTATAGAGAAGCAAGTAAAGCTTTCAAACACATCAAAACCGCCAGCTTCCACATCTACGCTCCGATACAAATGAATTCTGGACGTCCGCATCGTGAACAAATTCCTTTCAAAACGCCAGCTACCAAACAGCTGAATCAGATGTTCACTTTACGAAAAGTATCACAGTTCACTTCGAATTTCTTGAGCTATCCTATTTCTCTGATTGCATTCAAACAGATTTTACGACGCAGCTTGCCCGTGGAACGTGATGTATAAAACACATTTCATATACTTCACATTATAAAACACATCACTGCGTTACTAGGTAACAGCGCTCATACATATGCACGAACCCCACTCAAGTGGGGTTCGCACAATTACACACTTTGTCCGTGTTGAAGTTGTCATGGGCTGGCTGGTTGGGTTCAGTGATTTTCAAAGAAATCTCCGTTTCGGTCAAAACTCTTTGACAGGTTTGTAGAGTTGCGAAAGAAAGCCGACTTCTTGAGTGTTCTATCCTTTCTTCGATTGTGATTAACACTTACAACAAAAAGAACAATTACCAGTGGTAGGTTGGATGGGTTCATTGCTTTTCAAAGAAATCTCCGTCTCGGATCAAAACTCGCTGACGTGGTTGCATACCTGACTGTTCCCTCTTTTATATTTTGCAGACTCCAAAGCGCCAATTCTTGATTATCCCTCAAGGGTATTTTACATGATATATTAAAGTTTTGCTCTCTCAAATAAAGATTAAGATCTGTCCAGCTTTCGTATTGTTCAAGAACGATTAATAATGTTGAAAGAAAAAAGGGAAATACTAGCAGTGTCACATATTCTTTACTTTGAAACCTTGCTCATTTGAAAGAAATGAGAGCTGTTCTTCACTTAGGTCAAATAATAGTCTCCCACGTATTCCACCTCCATGCACAGAAGCGCCATAACCTCCAGAATTTTTTGGCTGTGAGTTTACTTCTTCAGTCACTACCATTAAGCTATTAGCCCTTTGGACTTCTTCTGTGAAAAAGTAATCAATATCCAAATAGACAAGAGTCCATAACTGAAGACGAATTACATGATAACTTCCAAAATATCGCTTTATACTCGCTTCTTGTACCTCAGGACTACGCCTCCTCAATATATTGGGAAAGCAAACTGTACCAGTGCTGGTTATACGCTGAGAGAGTGAAGTCTCGCTAAAAGAATGTCAAAATAGCTCAGGAGACTACAGACCATCTCCTGGAGCTAAGCGTATAGCAAAACGCACAGAATAGTAATGTATGCTAAACTTCGTATGTGATCGTAGTGGAAACTCAGTGCACAGCCACACTCGAGTAGTTTAGGGTTCAGCCATTTTCAAAGCACTCCGTCTCGGTTCAGTTCATTAAAACAGTTGTAACGCTGAGAAAAAAACTAGACTTCTGAGTGTTTTCTTTTGGGAAAGAACTTAGCGAAACTTTGGAAAAGTAATTAGCTGTTCTTACTGCAAAATCTCCATTTTGGTTGAAAAATCGCTAAAAAGGTTGTAGAGTTGAAGATCACAAATACGAACTTAAGGACAATTTAGAAGGTAATTAGTTTTATTTACGTGGTTAGTTGCAGTTTGGGTCAGTGATTTTCAAAGAAATCTCCGTTTCGGTTCAAAACTCGCCGCCAGGGTTATAGAGTTGCAAAAGAAAGCCGACTTCCTGAATGTTCTAAGCGCCCTGATTATCCCTCAAGGGTATTCTACACATCGAAGACATCTGTTCTCACAAATAAGCGAATAAAGCCGTTCAATTTATATTTATTCATTTGTATTTTCCAGCAGATTTAACTAGGTCTGTTAATTTTCATTTACTTTTTCATTGTCATTACATTCCTTATTTGGTATTAGCCTTCGTGTTAAAATTTAGTTGAATTTTAAGTAACCGTTACTTCTGAAGATGTATATTGGAGCATACGAAACGTCAAGTTCACTCATAAATGAAAGCTTTTACAACATGTGTTGCCTCGTTATGTTTATAACCGCAGTTTGTTTGTTATTTTGCACTGGCATGATTTCACATCGCTCACAAGTACACCAAAATGTGCCTTCTAACCGATCGTTTAATTCTTCGTTTTCGCTTTCGCTATCCTCAAGATTACGAATACGTTCTGACTCAAAATAGACTGCGTAGCTGGCGGTATTGTAGGCGCGCGCGAAAAAACGTTCTAGCGGCGGAGCCGCCAGAAGCGAGCGGCAAAGCCACGAGAAATACCGCCTGTCAGAGAACTTGGGTACTATGGTTTTCGTGCAGGCGGTATTTCTGAAAGTCCCTCTCCCATTCTCCTCGCGACTTCGCCGCTCGCTTCTCAGCTGTGGCGCCAAAATTTTATTTCGCGTGCGCTTACAATACCGCTAGCTATGCAGGCTAGCTCAAAACGGCAAGGTTGAAGATCAGTCATGACCTCGAGTACTAACACGCTTGCCAGGACAAAATCTCTCGAACGGCGTGACGTCACGTGTCTGGTGGACAGGATATACAAATAAATGAAGTAGTTCAAAAAATTTCTCTTTTAGACATGGGTAAATAAAGTCAAAGGGAGAAGTCTCAGTTCCTTTTGTGTTTTCTTGTTCTGCGGCGTCTACTTGCCAATTGTTTGGAAGCTTTCTTAGATCCAGTTCCGTTAGGCTGATTATCCCGATTTGGTTCAAACACGAAAGTGGACGGAGAGAATGCATAGGGAGATTGTCCAGCCTCGACGTTTTGTCCCCTCTCCACTGTGGTGAATTCACTTTCAGTGCGGGGCACTCTACGCTTTGCCATTAACTTAGCGACACCGGCAAAGATAAACTCTAAAAAAGAAAAAAAGACGGGTCAGAATTTGATAAAGGTAATTTTTACTGATCACTTGCGAGGTCCTTCTGTTTCCATGTGGCAAAAAGTGTAGAGCCATTTGATAATGGTGAAACAATGCGATCAAAATACACAATATATGTTATAGCTGGGAATGTCCCGGGGATGTGACTTGGGATTGGACAGTGTAGTAACATCGCAGGCCTGAACGCTGTACTCCATAAACGCACAGCTAAAAGTTGTTTTAAAAGAATTTCTTGATAACTTGCTTACGTTACATGCTTAATGGATCGGCTGTTAAATATAGTACAAAAGTTATTCTAGGAGAAGTTTGAAAAGGCAAAATTAGGAATATTTCAACAGTCATATAAGTTACTTATTCCAGCACTAAAGATACGTTTTTAAAGAAACCTATATATGTCGAAAATTGTACATTCGAACAAACTCATTTAATGGCAATAGTCTAAACAGAAGCTAAAGTAGTTTGACATTAATTTTTTGTACGCAGATTGTTGGGCATTTACAGGAAAAAGACTGATTCAGTAAAGACAGACCTACTTGAGTCTTACCATTCATTTCGCCATATAATGTGCCATTATCGTTATTAGTTCCTTCCTCGGGAATTTTAGTAAAACTGAGTCCAAAAATGTTAAAATTGGCATCTGGCATGTTGGAAGTGTTGTTGCAAGCTCCGTCGGTTCTCAAAGGCAAGTCTTGGTCGTGCTGTACGTCATGTCCAGTTTTATCGTTCTCTGATGAAGAGTTTTCAGGCTTCAAAGATTCTTTATGACATATTTGACAATCTAAATCTTCTGTCGTGTGCAAGTTTCTCTTGACGTTTGTTGTTTCTGTTTCGCCTCCGCGGTTTGTTGAGTTCTCAGCGGGTTGCACGGCACAAACTGGTTTAAAATCTCCTTCCGTAATCCCCTCGTCTGATTTCTCTAAAGTTGGCTGTTGATTTGAAAAGTAGATCTTGTAATCCTACAAATGTAATTTAAAACATTTCTGTTAACGACAGCTAGGTGTGCATTTTATAGTTGTAAATCTCGTTAGAATATTTTTTTTTCTGCTTAATGACAAGTTTAAAGAGCCATTCAGTCAATTATTTGTTAAAGAGTAGATCAGCGAGAGGAGGTTGACTAGCAATAGAGTTATTTTAGTAGAATTATGACTTAGAGTTAGAGTTAACGACGGATAATACTATGAAGATAACTCTAACAGTAGCTGTCCTCAATTAACTTC
>JAHPZR010004085.1:0-21707 GCA_019787425.1 Platygyra sinensis
GGGAAACTGCCCACCAGCCTCGACGCTATGGACTCGGGACCGGTTCACCATTCCCTTTTTTGGCCTCCGAGGTTGTGTTCCAATCGCGCAGGGAGTCACGGAAGTGACACCCGTTTAGTTGAAAAAACTGAACGAGGGAATAAAAAAAGGTGTTAGGTGGTCGGAGAGAGTCATTAGATCCGCTCGGTGGATGGAAAAGAAGGAGACCGTCAACCAAGAGAATTGATGGCGGAATAAAAAACGGATCGATGCTGCAAGTTGGGAAAGCGGATTCGCAGGAGACGGTCGACAAGTTGAGGGAAGACAGTGTAAGCGAGTGTTAACCCAGGCGAAAGGACCAAACCGACAGCATCTGAGGATGAAGGCTGGAGTAAAAAACTCAGTGACTGCTCTCAAAGTTGAATGGATGCAGCAGGATAAAGAGGATTGTAAGAGTTAATGCGGATATGGCGGCTCAAGTTAAGGAAGAAAGAAGACGCAGTCATTGTATAAGTCTGTATTCACTCACGGTGCTCGTACAACAAGAGGGAAATCAGTCACGCGAATGATTCAAACCTCTCTCAGTGTCAATTTAGAGTATTAAAAATCAGCTGTACTAGTCTTATTAAATGTGCACCCAAACCAATCAGTCACAGACAGCTCATTGTTTGTAAACTTACCGTGTTCAGTTTCTCAGTCTTCTAATGAAAGTGAAACCAAAAGTTATAGAAACTGAAACAGCAGTGAGGGGGTTTCCGCCGGTGCCAGACAATATGCAAAACAATTTGAAATTGAAATATGTTTCAAGCTCTGCAAAGCAACCAAGTAAAAGCGGTTCAAAGTAAATTGTGGTTTTTAAACTCATTTCCTGCAAGGAGTTTCGCGGGAAAAAAAATTAAATCCCGACACTCGTCAGAAAAAATTTTTTTTCGGGAGAAATTGAGTTCGGAGCATATATAAATTAATATTCGTTTGCATCGTGATGAAAATGACCTTTACGGGATATTTTTTCCTTTAGGATCAACATAAATATCTAATTACGCGAGCGGGCCGAAGCCACGCTTTGCAAAAATTTTCTTCAAAAACACCGAATTCGAAGCGAAATATCACTTTAGGGTTAAAAGCTACCACACATCGGCAGAAGAACTATCTATTTGTTAATAATCCAGCTTTATCGCGTTAAAATTTCAGCGAAATTGAAGAAAACCAGAATTAGTTAGAATTTTTTTTGTCACCTCGAGTCATTGCTTGAGTCACAAAGGTCGCGACGGTCGCCCATAGCAACGGAAAAACACGGCCATAACAAAGCCGACTTTTCGTTCAAAATATTACAGAATTATGGCCGGGAGGGCTAAACCGTGAATGGGAACATCTTTCTCGAATTTTTCTTATGTGATTTAGACGAAGAAATGATCTCGGCGGGCTAGAAAAGAGACCAAAACAGAAAACAGAACCGACGGCATAAATTAGCTAATTAAATATTCCACGCGGCATTTATCACGAAAACTAAAATAATGCTTACCTTTGGATAATTTAAGCCTTGGAAGCTAGCAAATGGTCCCAAATCACTTTCTGAATCCTTACAAATGTCTTGCCTTCCATATCCGAAAGATTTTGCCCCAATTTTTGAGCAAATACACATTTCACCACGCTAGCGACGCCATTATTCTCGATGCATACTAATTAGCCAACTTGACAAAATTTTCCCGAGGGGGGGATATGACGAAAAGAGCCCAAACTCGCCAAGCCATTGGATAAAACCCTGAAGGTCGTATGCCCCTTATTTGGCAAGTAACGAAAGCAACGCAATTTTTCCCAGCCGCCGCGCTGCTTTGCGGTGTAATTACACCGCAAGGCCGCGCGGCGGCTGGAAATGAGTTGTAGGATTTAAATTAGATTGGGTTTTTGACCATAGCTAATAATCAAGGCAGGGAGACAAAGTTATTTCTTGCCTGCTGTTTGTTCTTTGTCTTAACCACATGATGCTCTGTCTCACAGATGAACCGACAGAAATGTTTTGGTTATCTAAATAATGCTTTGTAGAAAATGGTTCAAAGTCTTGGACTTTTTAACAAAGATCTTAGTTTACTATATAAACACCAGTGAAATACCAAGGGAGCTTTCGCGCGTAAACATGATATCTTCACACGTGAAGATAACATGATTTATTTTTTTCTCAAGCATCTGAGCGGGCCGGAATCCTATATCCAGGAATTTGATTGGCTAATCTTGCGCACGTGACTGGTCCAGCTTTTTACGATACGGCCCACGGGCCGGATTTTTTTCCCGCTCAACGCTGTAACTGAATTTCGCTCCTAAAAGTTAGCGGTAATCGTCAATTTTTTGCCTTTTTTACACATCCATCGACGATTAGTCAACGCAAGTTTATCTCTGTTCTCTTTAAAATGGCAAGGAGAGTCACTGTAAGTAAATTCAGTTGAGTGTTTTGAAGTTGTGAGGGTTTGCTTGGTTGTTTGTAGCTTGGCGGCGCTGTAATGGCGCTTAATCCTGAGTCCCTCGCCGTAGAATATGAGTCAATTTCAGTCAAGTTTACCTTTCTGACCGTTCCTGTATTCAAGATAATTTCTGTAGAAAACACTTAACGAATTTTCTCGCTTTCTGCTATTCAATTTACGGTAGAAAAGTCTGATTTCAAGTGATTTTAAAAATGACGACTGGCAGAAATTGTTTTGTAGTAAAACTTCAAACTTCGCAAGAAGTTCCACAACGCAAAAACAATTTTGGAGAGCTTAACTGGTTAAACAAATGCAACTAACATAAAGTAGTTCAAAACTTATATGTTCTTTAATACATCTTTCTTTGTCTACTATCTGAATTATTCGCTCCTCGACAAGATTTTTACAAATCGTTTAGTAGACGGCGCGAGAGCCGATTCAAGACATTCATTGACAAGATTTGCGTAAATAAACCCATTAGTAATCCGTAAAACCAATTTACTGCAGGGAAAAAATATATGTGTTATTTGCCGGCTGGGAGGTCCGTATAGTGAAAAACTGTGACCGAGGTCTTGAAAATGCTACCCGAGGCCGCAGGCCGAGGGCAGCATTTTCAAGCCCGAGGTCACAGTTTTTCACTATACGGACCGACCCTAAGCCGGCAAATAACTTATTTATTTTTTTCCTGCGATAATTTGGCTTACAATTGGGTTTACACAACTTTGTTATTGAATTGGTTTACGTGCCGTCTCCAAACCATCGTAAAAAATCTAACGAACGAACGAGCGAGTGAACTCAGACACTACCCAAAGAAAGATGTATCAACAGATTTATTTTGAATTGCCTTATGTTAGTTGCATCTAATTCACCAGTTAAGTTCTCCAAAAGTGTTTTCCCGATAGTGAAATTTCGCGCAAAGTTTGACTGAAGTTGCACTACAAGCACAATTTCTATCAGTCGTTGCGAATCACTCGAAATCGGACCTTTTTACCGTAAATTGAGTAGCAGAAAGCGAGGAAATTCGTTAAGTATATTCTACAGAATTTCTCTTAAATACAGCAACTATCAGAGAGGCTAAACTCGACTGCATTTGACTTCTTTTAGCTTAAGATTGTGCGGTGAAAAACACAGAATTACGAAACGTTCGTCTCGCCTTCGGAACAATTTGGGAAAATGTTCGGGAATCTTCGGAAAGTGGTCGGAAATCTTCGGAAAATCGTCAAAAAACGTGGTCATAAGTCTGTTTATATAATAAACAGAATATTACATGGCCGCTTGTGGATACGAATTTTATCTTCTCGTGTTTAACTCGATATCACCCGAGTTAAACACTCGAAGATAAAATTCGTAACCACGCGCAGTCATGTAATATCCTCTATATCTTTGTTTTCTCTTTTGAAGCTTTTCGGGCTTTTCGGCAAATTATTACTACGCAAACCGTGCATCCAAACAATTATTCGCGTGACTTAAATATTCCCGTTATTCACTTACAGCTCTCATAACAAAAAGAAAATCAATCACGCGATTCATGAAAACCTCTCTCAGTGGAAACTTAGAGTATTTAAAATCCGCTTCACTTATTATCTGTGCACCTAGCGCTATCAGTCACTGACAGTTTACAGTTTATAAACCTACCGTGTTCAGTTTCTCAGTCTTCTGATGAAAGTGAAACCAAAAGGGATGGAAACTGAAGCAGCACTGAGGGGGTTTCCGTGGAGGACAATAAGTGGTTTAATAAGAAGTCAAAACAAGTCGAAATTGAAAGGTGTTTTAAACTCCGCAAAGCAATCAAGTAAAAACGGTTCAAAGTCAATTTTGGTTTTTAAACCCTATTTTTTTGTTGTAAGTTTTAAATTAAAGTAGATTGGTTTTTGACCATAGCTAATAATCAAGTCAGTCAGACAAAGTTCTTTCTTGCATGCTGTTCGTTCTTTGTCTTAGCCACATGACGCGTAAAACACAATAGCTGTTAACTCAGTTCTGATTAACTAATAGAAACATTTTGGTTATCTAAGTAATTCACTGCAGAAAAATTGTCCACAGTCTTGGACTTTCTAACAAAGATACTCGAATCTTTGTTGCGTCTACCCTTTTGAAGCTTCTCGGGCTTAAAAACCACTCCAGTTTCACTCCACTATGTGCTGATTAACAGGATTAATAAAATTTACATTCCACACTAGTTCCTGTCATAGACCGACAGAATGACTTGCTCTGAAGAAAAATAACACAGCTAATGAAAGCTAAGTTTGGTATCTTTTTGTTGCAAAATATGGAAGACCGTAAATTAACTTTTTGTCAGTTTTCACTTTATAATGTACTTTGTACGATTTGATCGATTTCAAACTCTCGTTTTCCCCGGCAAGGCAACAGACATCAGATCTGATTGACAGAGCCAAACCAATTGTTCAGTGTTTACTAGCAAACGATGCAGCTTGCAATTGATCATCACTTTATGATTGTCTGAATGTCGTCACTACCATAATCAAGCTATATGTTATTCTAACTGGTTAAGATAGAAACCAGACGATAGAAAGTTAAATAGAGCTGCACTTACCGCGGCGGAACTTGCTTTGAAAAGTGAAACTGACTAAGAGAATCGCTTGAGGGGTTCTTTATATCTTAAGAGACGCTTATTATTATGATCTGTCATGCATGAAACATGTATTTCGATGTTTCTGGAGTGTCATGCAAAACTTATGCTTGGCGGGATGCGAGACTAGTTAAAAATTCGGGCGGGATGTGGAATGCGGGACGAGGAACAAGGGATGAAAACACGTCGTGAGCAGCAGTAGTACACATTTCAACCAAGAAATGCGGGAGAAATTTGAAATTGAAGAATGGGATGCGGGATGAAAAACAGAAAATCGCTCCTACTTAGTGACTTAACACATTTTGATCTACCTTGGAAAGCTTGATGATGTACGAGGCACAAATATTTTTAATCTTCTTAAGCAATGAAAATTTATTTTTCTAAGAAATGATAATCTGAATTTCCAAGAGTTCTATTACCCAAATAATTAACTGATTAGGGCTGTGCAAATACCCACCACCCTATTGAGGCCCCCTTAATCACTCTTTAACTCAGTAAATTGACGGTTTCAAGAAAAGATTAACACAGCACATAAATAAACAAATTAATAAAGAAAAAGTGAAAAAACTAAATACTTAGTAAAAATATAAAATTCTCAAATCTGTTTCTAGATGTGTAGTTCAAACGAATTTTTTTCTTTCGTGATCCCGTCCAGGTTTTTGATACTGTTCTCACAAACAATAAACAAGGCTATTTGTAAAGAAACTCTGTTCTTGTAAAGAACAAAGGGCTTAGGTTCGTCAGTTTACCTTCTAACACCCACCCCTCCCCTTCACTTCAATTGAATGACAGAGAGGAAACTGGGTCATATTCTTCATTTAATTTAAATTTCAAGAAAATTTCGGTGAACACAGACGGTAATGACTGATGGATAATACACCACCGAGACATGCGTGATCCGACACTTTCGATTCCGTTACTTCCGTATTACTTTTAAGTCTTCATTTAAACGTAAGAAAATACAATGAAGGCGAAATTATGCCACTAAATAAGCTGATTATTTAAATCCAGAGAGAATGCCTGAAGAAGTTCCAATTCAAGTTGGCTGCATGTTCGAATTCGTAAGCTTAACTCTCAGCTTCTGCAAAACACTTCACCTATGAAGTTTTAGTTAACACAACGGCTTACGTCTATAAGAAACCACTCCAAATTAGAAAAGAACGAGATCTGCTTCCTCTAAAGAGATGTTCCACTTCAAGCTCTACCGGTTACACAAAATTGTAAAGTTTATGTATGTTTATGTATATAGTTTATGTATGTATGTAAGATGGCGGACAAAACGGCGGGGGAACAAAGCAGCCTGTAACACTCAGCAGTGGCGTAAAACAAAGAAAACGAAGAAGTTAACATAATAGAACCTAACCCTAACAAAAGCTACAAAACAAAGAAAAAACTCAGAGGTTTTTACTGCAAGGTCAACGCCAGTCTCCTTAATTTTGTGTAACCGGTAGAGCTTGAAGTGGAACATCTCTTTAGATCTCAGTGTCTCGTCAGCAAATCGACTGAGAAGCATGTCCTCAGGCTCTTCTTCTTTCTCTACAGCTATTTGTTCAGCGTACTGGTAGCTTCTTCTTCGGTGGCAATTGGCTCGGCACTATCATCGTATGATTGGAAATCTTCAGAAGCTAGCCTCTGAAGACTCAGAGGAACCTTCACTACTGCTTTTAGACAAACTTTACCTAAAATGAACTTCTGAATCGACAGAGATTTCGCTAATACTAAGATAAAACCCGACTGACTTCAATGGCGATCAAAGGTAAATCAATCGCGTGTTAGGAATATGACATCACAAGTAGAGATGCCGCTGCGAAAATAGCGGGCTCAACTGGAACCAATTTCGAGTAATGGCGGACGAAAATTAGGTTGATGTTCGTTTGCCTCAAGTGCTGAATGTCGTTTTGGCTGGCCATAACACCTTTATTGCTGTGGCCGCTTGTTATTGGGAAATTTTTCTCCAAAACCAAATTTCGCAGCGCACAAAGAAAGTGGTTAGTGTAACGAGCAGGACTGGATGTGCAGCGAAGGTTTTCAAAAATAAAGCAAGAACAATCTATTCATTTGTAGGAATTGGTGCCTCCCACGAATCTAGAATGGTATGCTGTGTGTTTGCATGTTTTATTTTCCTTGGCTGGGTTTATTGTTTCAGGAAAATGCTTGGGCTATAAGGGTGTAAGCTGCTAATATACACGAACGTAAAAATAAGCCAATGCACGAAATTCGAATTATTGGCGAATTTCAACAAATTTGCTATTAAATATAATTGGTAAAAAGAGCCCGGTACATGATCAAAAGGATAAACTAATATATAGATTTAGGCCAGCCTAAAAGCGTAGCTCCAGGGCCAGGTTGATCAGAACACGATTAAGCTAACCGAGGAAAAGGCAGAATTTTGAACTGAGTTTTGTAACTTTGCGGTGAGGTTTTCTGTATACTGTTTGGCCTCCTGTTTTGTATATGTAATCGCATGGGGCAATTAAGGATTAATTTCTCGAGTATTTTCAAAGTTTTCACAAAATAGCCCGAGTCGCGAAGCGACGAGGGCAATTTGGAAAACTTTGAAAATACAAGTGAAATTAATCCTTATTTGTCCGAGAGCACTTGCGATTACTTGTTTATTACTTGTCTTGCCGTCGCGTAAACAGGACTGCCGGTTGTCCGGCATTATTTAACAGGCTGGCAGTAGCACGCCACTATTATAGTACAAAAAACACAGTAACTTTGTTCAATTGCCTCAAAGCAATTTCTTTACAAACAAAACTTTAAGCAATCTAATTTTATTCACCTGTTTTGCGAAGCTTGCAACGGCGTGAAACTGGGCTTCATCCATCGATGATAGACGTAAACAAGTGTCCAAACGAGCTCTAATAATTTCTTGAATTCAAACTGTCCTTTCCACTGTGAAAACGTCACGTACCAACACAATTTACGCTGTTTTCACGCCGATAAGGCAACCCGAAGCAAAACGAAGAAACTAACTTTCAATTTGGCGGCCATGAAGTTCTGTAATTCTATGCCTCGTGCAAAACTAGCAATCCTCACTCCAACGTTTTTCAGGCTGCGAATCAATACAGTTTTAGTCGGAAAAATCCTTTTGCTTTTCCACCAAAAGACTGCACTTTGTTGCATGTTGATTCTCTTTCACGTTAAGATGAAATAACCGTGTTTAGATCAAACTCAGAAGCGATGAGTTTCTGAAATTTATTTTCAAAATCCGTTTGAAGCGGGAAACCAACTTAATGCAGGCGTGCTCAGCCAATCGGCATCAAGTAATCATACCCTCTTGATTACCAAAAGTGCCCTCGTGAATAAGAAAAAATGCCCTCTGTTTCAGCCAATCAGCATTCAGTAATTTTGCCCCGTATGTGATAAGAGTTTTAATGATCACCATATAAACAAAAAAAAGCAGCAAGAAAAAGTTCTACAAGAAAAAAAGTTATAATTTGGTTAACTTTTAAACCTGGGTTAGCCTTAACCGTCTTTCGAACAATCCAACCTCGTTTTGGAAAAGTTAAGCTGACATGAGCCTGCAATCCGAACGAAAACTAGCACTTGGTCAGCGGTCAACTTCAAAAAATACGCGAACTTGATGAGCTCTAAACCTGAGCCCGCGATATGGTCAGTGATACTGGTCAGCAGATTTCTTGATATGACAGCTGTCAATTAAATATAACATGCATGTCTAAAGCCCTGGTCAAACGGCGCGCGATAGTCGATGATAGTTGATTCTCCCCTAACTATCATCAACTCTCACCAACTATCATTCACATGGTCAAACGGCCAAAGAAGATCGTGATAGTTGACGATAGTTCACCGGTAGTCGCGCAAGCAAAGTTACGAGAGTAGCGAGTTCCAAGCTCTTTCTGCGTAGAAATGTAAATACTAAATGGCGCCCCGTAAGACAAACTTTTCAAAGTATGAATTTTTTGCGACGAAAGAGGGTGGCAGCATGTTTTCTGGAGTGACCGCTATCGGGCCAGTGATTACCAAAACAGCTGACCGAAAAACTATCATGAACTATCATACGCGTGGTCAAACGAGAAAAACTATCATCGACTATCATGAAGAATTTGAACAAGCTCAAACTGAATGATAGTTGGTGATAGTCAATGATAGTGCATGATAGTTGGTGGTCAAACGGAAGCGCGTGCTCAACTATCATCGACTATCATCGACTATCATGAGCCGTTTGACCAGGGCTTAATATCAAAGATATATGCTCTAATCCAAGACTGGCCGCCATGTTGTGTGACGTCGTTCGTCGTCGTTCGTCGTCGTCGTTGGGCGCACGCGCCCGTGATCCATGCCGCTAGCCATTCTGACCATAAGTATTTCTATGCATACGTCTGCATACGTGTGGTTCCTTTTTCCATAATTATGAAGCTCCGCTTGGCGGCTCTTCGGGCCTCTATAAGCCTACCCGTTTTGCGTCGGAAATGGGTCCTACAGTGTCTATGCTGGAGAAAAGCGCGTAGTTTTAATCGTTGATTTTTTCTTTCTTTCCTGTATATGTTGTTAAAGTTAATCGATCAAACGTTTTCTTGCTGGATATGGGCTCTGAAAATAGATAATTAAAACAGCTAAAGCTAACGAGGAATCTTATGTAGGTCTGCCGGTTTCCAAACATTGCCTTGGTTGAGCTGAAGTGAAATGCTCCAATTTTATTCAAAGTGCCCATATCGACAATATTTTCATTTTCTTATCTCATTAGATATATATCACCCAATGAACTCCTGCGTAAGAAAAATTCGATTTGGATAAAATGCAATCTTTTTTACAAGTTTTAAAAACGTTCAAATTTGCCGCCAGTTTGGTCCACCATTCCCACCAGTCTTCCTTTCGTTTTGAATGAGTTGTGACGTAGATTAAGGAACACGTGACTTCAGGCTTGACTCATCTCGCTTGTTTTACCCCTGTAAATTTAACTTAGGAGCTCATACAAAATGCTGGAAAGGAGCATTTTGCATGGACTACGAAGCTAAATTTACAGAGGTAAAACAAGCGAGGTAAGTCAAGACTGAAGTCACACGTTCCTGAATCTACGTCACAACTCTGAGCATGTCGATGCTGTGATCAGCGGCACGGGTGGACCGCAAAAAATAGCATTTTCAGGTTTTTAAAAAAAGTTGAAAAATATACAGATTAATAGGCGTGTCGACTCTTTTTTGTGTTTGCTGCGATCATTCTGACATACCTAAAGTATTAGAGAAAACTTGAAGACAAAGTATTCTCACCAAGAGTTTTTCGATTCAAAAAGTATTAAACTCTAATTAAAATTATATTTTGTGGTTATCTAAGTCAAGACCTACTAGTGTGGATTTTAAGAAACCTAAGAAAATGAAAGAAAATAAACTTGAGTTTGATCACTATAGCTCACTTTGTTAGTCAATTAGGATACAATGATAATAATAAATAGATATTAAAAATAAATCCCTTAATTTAATTTAAGTCTTTAGCACTACTGTACTAACTGGGAACACCCAATTGAGCAAACAAATTTTGTAAATTGGACAATTCAGCTACATGTTTTAGTAATGATACATGTATCATGTATCATGTATCATGTATCATGTATCATGTATCATGATGTATCATGTATCATGTATCATGAATGATATGGTTTAACAGATTGAACCACATATTTAGAGCTTTGAGTATCGAAAATCATCAGGTTATTACTTTGTTTTTGGTTTTCATTAAATAGCCACCCAACGAGGAAAGGGACAACTCTGCTCTATTGGCAATGGCACTTGATTTTAACCATTTTGGGGGACAGCAGTTGAGAGTAAAAATACGACCGAGATGGAAAGTTTGTCATGTGGACAAGTGATGTTTAGATTCTAAAGCATTGAGGTGTTAAATTCCAGCTTTACTGGGCATAACTTGTTGTTTAGAATGCTCTTAAAACCCTGCTCGAATTTTAAGGTGGCTGGTTACAGTTTCCAGTACTTTTCAAGACTTAGAGTTTGATGGGTCATTATAACCACTTTTTATCGTTTAATGCCACAATCATGGCATCAACAAACTGCCCAATCATCGGTGAACAAGTTGCTGTTAATTTTGTGGCATAATAGGTTACAATAGCAACAATATGACCTGCTAAAAAACACCCTTAATTTTAGCTTTAAGCGCCTATAACTCAAAAACGAGCTCGGTGACCCCCATTTTTCATTATCGAATTGTAATCAGCATGATAAGATGCAACTTTTTCAGAATTTTGCCAACGATCGAGGCGAAATAAAGTAGTAACCGTGGGTACTCGACTAGCTTTCCTCGCAACAAAAAGGTATATCGTAAATCTTTATAGTTAATGTACGCGATTTCTACATTGTTGCTTTTTGTTGCGGGTAAAGCTAGTTGAGTATCCACGGTTACTTCTTATTTCGCTTCGATCGTTGAATAACTTCTGAAACTATGCACGATATGCAAATCGCCGTCGCACGGGCCACGCAACTGTGTCGAAATCGCGTACATTAACTATAAAAACTTACAGTATACCTTCGATAAATCCGCCGAGAAAATTGATGGAAGAGTATCGGTTCCTAGCCCCATGTTAAGGCTTGTGATTTCCTCGGCTTCGTTGAGTATTTTTTTCTGAAACTTTCCACGACAATCTCCCCGTTGCACGGGCCAAGCAACTACGGTCGATCGATGAAGAAAACTGTCTCGTGTAAGAAGGTGACAGAGTTACCTGGCTTGAACTCCTTGCTGATTATTGCCAATCAGCGAGACGGAATTCGACCACTTCTAGAACTGGTTCGGTAAGAGTAAGTTCCCAGGGACTCTCCAGCTCTTGAAGTAAACTTTCGCCCGAAAATATCACTCGCCCGAAAATATCGCATCGTCCCGGCTAGTAGCCCCTGGGTTTCCGAGGGTGGGTAACTTCTTCAAATACTGAATATAGCATAAAAAGGCTTTTTCTCTTGTCTTCTCAAAAACCACTTGCGAGCCCATGCAATATTTAGCAATTATTGAATTCGGCTTTCGTAGGATATGAAGAATTCTGCAGATCAAGGAGGGTGTTATCCACAGAGGCCGAAGGCCGAGGTGGATAACTCTCTCCGAGATCTGCAGAATTCTTCATATCCTACGAAAGCCGAATTCAATAATTGCTTTATTATTCATTCAAAATATTTCCCCGTTCTTAAAGGAGTTTCGCCATTTCTCTCTTTGTTTTTCTGCTCACCAAAAATAACACAATCTCGTCCCCAGGTTTTCTCGGTCAACGGTTCAATAATTTTCAGCGGGCTGCACTTTTGACGTCATTGGTTCAATAATTTTCAGCGGGCTGCACTTTTGACGTCATTGATTCAATATGACGAAGATTCTTTCCACATTTGGTGAACAGCAGCTGGTTATGGTGTATTACGCGTGTGGTTTCAACCAATCAGAAACGGGGAAATATTTTGAATGAATAATAACATGTTTTACACACGAGAGAGCACGTTTAACTACCAATAATCTGAACATCGAGTTCGGGGACCTGCCGGCGCATTTTCGCGATCCGGGAGGTGTTTAAAAATGTGGTTAATTATTGTCTCGAAAGTTTGGTAAAAATTCCTAATTGAAAGTAAACTAAGCAGAAAAAGTGAGAAATCGAAAAGTGTAAAATCTACGCAAACAAAAATGAAATGTCCAAACACTGTCACTCTGTCACAGCACATTCCTTGTTTCAGAGTTAAAAAGTATTTATAAAAAGTTTGAGAAGGTGCCGAGACGATTTTGCAATTATTTTACCTTCTAACCAAAATCGGGATATGGGCTTTAGATTACCTGTAGGGTTAATGGTAATTTATACCGGTGAAATATTATAATTTCCCTGAATGTAGGTTTGGATAAGTGGCTATTCAAATATGTGGTTTTCAGTTCTTCATGGGTTTGAGTTTGATGTGATATTGAATAGTACGCAATGGCGATTCACAGCAATATCCGCTGGCTTCGATCATTGTTTCTTTGCAGTAAGATCTAGAATTTGTTTGCGCAAAAAGGTCTTTGTATAAAACGCGACAAAATCGAATTAATATTCAACATTGCTTCAGTTGCTGTCGGAGCGGGAGTCGTTGTAAATACGTCGTCCGTAAAAGTGCGTATCTAAGCATTTGTTCAATTTATGTCACCTATGATAAAAGAACATTCACAGCATCAATCTCAACAACAGAACTGTTAATAATCATTGATGTACTTTGCTTTTTCTGTAGTATTTAGTTTCAGTTAAGCCTATCAAACGAGAGATAATAATTTGTTTTCATCGCATAGAGCAAATAGGTGCAATTAAGCGTCCTATAACTTGCCGCAGGCGTTCTAACAAGATGGTCGTTGACTGAGTGTCAAGGAACATTGCTGTCTCCCCGAACTTTTCCAAAGCGGAAATATTCAGGTTTTGAGGCCGACGCATCATCACCACGTACCTTCGAATATTTTTCAGACCGACTTGCTGCCGGTATCACTTAACACTAATCTAGTCATAAAATGGATTTGACGGCCCATGCAAGATATAATTTCGATATCGATAAAATAATTCATGTTACAAAGTTAGATTGCCACCATTTAGCAAGGGAAAATGAACTGGGTGAACTTTTAATTCCCTTTGCCAGATTAATTAACGATGGCGGTTTCAGCAAGGAACACATATTTCAATTCACTCGAGCGTGAAAAAATTAATGATAAACGCAGTTAGGTTCATTGAAAGTCTGTGAGCAAGAATCGATCCTTAAGACATACATCAGTTGCCTCTGTGGCTTCATATTTCTAAAGATTTTATATTTCGGGCCTACTTTTGAACATCGACCCTACTAGAGATAGACTGCACCTAGGATAAACACCCACGTCAACAGTCAGGTTCGCATTAGAGTGTTGCTGATAATTGTCTTCCAAACTTAATAGTATTACTATTCAAGGCAAGCCGACCATTGTGTACAAAGTAGTATGTTTTAAGTTTATCCCAAATTTCTCTTCTTTTAAATTTGTTTCTTTCTCAGGAAATTCGAAAGGGAAAGAGGACTGAATTTATTACTAGCATTGATTTCATGTTCAGTTGTTGGTAACAAATGCCTTTTGTCCTTGGATGAACTTTGTCATTTTGAATGTTGAGATCAATACAAGTCAGTCCAAGTATCACACATCATGATCAGCCATGATCAGCTATGAGATATGCCGATCCCATGCAAGGAGACTGTAAAAGTATCGCGCTATAACTAGTGTTGCGTCATAGATATTTGCTCAAAAGCTAGCTGGTAAGCTTTTCAAACTGGTAACACAAGATCTGCTACAGGCATGGTGTTAGATGATAATTAAGGATTATGTCTGTTTGGAACTTAGTCAGCAAATTCTCTTTCAAAACAGAATTTTTGTAACACTTTGTTTGTCATCTAGAGTGAAATTACAGACATTGCGTGTTATCTCCTTAGTACGTGACGTACGTGCAGGAAGATTACTTAAGGTGAAAATGTTCCTGATGCCACCCATCCTCTAGTACCATAAAAAACATTAATCAGTCCGGGATCGTTATCATTTTTGATAACCATGTGACGTCATATAATGGCGGCCATTTCAAAAATTGGGAATTTTCGTATTCACTTCGCTTTGCTCGTTATTTGTTCGATTATGCTCGGGTGTTTTACCCATAACTCTATTCGATAAGTACCAAGAAAGGAAGAGCCTCGCGTGTTTTGAAGATGGCGGCTGAAGACCAGCGTAAACGATGTAAAATGCTACTCGTTAAGTGAAACAGCGCTTGCAATTTTGCATACAGATCAGGTATGTTTTCCATTTTGTCATTAGATTTAAGTTGCTTGCAGATTTTTGCGACAATCACAAAAAATATGTCGTTAATCTTCACGCTATATGCTTGGGATTTAATCTGTTTTTAGTGTTGTGCACGATCTGTGAAAAAAGTGCACGGGGTTGTTTTGATTTGCGATGTGCTGTTCGTAACGGCGGCCATATCTACATCTGTAATTGATGTGTTCCTAGGTATTGAGATGGCGGATGCTGGTACCCATTCACCCTTGTCACACGGCGGCCATATTGGATATGACGTATGTGCTTTAGTCATGAAGTCGAGGCGATGCGTGTCTCATCTCAGGTTTGCAGCTAATCATGCCAAACAAGGATCATTGTAGTGTGCCCTTGTGCTCAAATAACAGATCAAAAGATAAATTAGGAATTACCTTCCATCGCTTTCCAGTCGACAAATATGCGAAGGAAAGCTGGATTGTAAGAATTCGTCGAGATGTTGGCAAAAACCTCCAGGTTAGCGATTGTGGTTTACGACTTCTAGCTAAGTAAACTTAATCTGAAATCAATTTGTTCAGGTTGACAAAGTAATTTGATAGACTACAATTATGTCAGTGTAGAACCGAGCTGCTATTTTACTGATTTTACTACGTTCCTTAGGTACTTTTATTGCCCGCAATAACGTTACAATTGTTCTTTAGATTTCGAGAAGCACAAAGGTTTGCTCGGAACATTTTAAACCATCAGACTTTCGAACGACCGTCTCTGGGAAACTTCAGGAAAGATTCAATCCCTTCTGCATTTGTTGATTGTTTGGAGAAGGCACTGTCTAGCGAAATACAGAAAAAATGAATTAAATTATAAGTTAAAGTTAAATTGTTAAATTGAAGTTAAATTATGCACGTTTCCCAGGGAAGGTCGTTCGAAAATCTACCGATGTTAGAAATGTTCCGAGCAAACCTTTATGCTTCTCGAAATCTAAAGAACGATTGTAACGTTTTATTACGGGCAATAAAAGTACATATGGAACGTAGCAGAAGAGCAGCTCGGCTCTACACATAATTCTAGTCGATTAAATTACTTTGTAAACCTGATCAAATTGATTTCAGATTGCTAGATTGAAGTCGTAAACCACAATCACTAACCTGGAAATTTTTGGCAACATCTCGATGAATTCTTACAATCCAGCTTTCCTTTGTATATTTGTGGACTGGAAAGCGATGGAAGGTAATTCTGGTAATTCCTAACTTATCTTTTGATCTGTTATTTGAGCACAAGGGCACACTACAATGATCCTTGTTTGGCATGATTAGCTGCAAACCTCAGATTAGACACGCATCGCCTCGACTTCATGCCTAAAGTACATACGTCATATCCAATATGGCCGCCGTGTGACAAGGGTGAATAGAATGAAAACAGCAAATTTATGTCGATTTTGTGGAAAGACTGCGTCTTCGATTCAAAAAGGACTTCTGCAAAACCTAAAGAAAAATTCAAGCTTGAATTCGAACGACATGATATCGACATTGAAGAGGACAGCGATTTTATTCATCCCCGCCTAATGTTTACCTGACGTACGTGAGGTATTTTTATCCGACCTGAGACGGTCAATCGGCAAATGCATTAAAAGGTAAGTTGCCTATATTTTTGAGTCCAAGATTCAATGTCCACACATTCGTGGTCCTGAGATATTTTTAAGAAATGCCGGCCAAACTAGGTCAGTTTTCTGGCACACCAGTCATTAATATAACTAGTAATAGTTATCACTAAAGCTGCCCCCGCTTTCTTTCATTTCTGCTCATTAAAACAATGATATTGAACGTTATTGTTCTAGTCAGATACTAAAAAAAAAACCAATTGTCTTGATATGCACTCTTTTTTTATATAAGAATATATTTTGACGTGATATCTTGGCCTCGCTACGAAAAGTGGTGTCCAGAGCACATGCACAATGTGCTGAACGCGATCCAGATCCAGAAACTAAATACTTGTACTTGATAGCCTAATAAATTCTAAATAAAACGAAAATGCCATAAGCTATAATGTAAGAATAATACAAGAATATTTTCAGCCTAAAATCGGCAGAAAAATAAGAATATTCAGTCTGGGCCGGAAAAATAACATCCTTAGAAAAGAAAAGAGTGTACGAGCAAACGTATCTCGAAAGCACAACAGAAGTGAAATGTAAACAAAAGTATCGCGTTACAGTCGCCATATATGCAAATTAGAGTCAAGCTTTTTGTCCTTAATGAAAACGCCGTAAAACATTTACATTTGGATCCCTGCCGTAAGATTACTCAGTGAAAACATAGCCCCCTCTACTAACTATGGTGAAAATAAGCCATCCAAATAAACAAGATGCCAAAGGAATATTTCAAACTTTATTCCTCCAGAGCTAACATTTGAGAGAACCTAAAACATATCTTGCAATATCAAGAGAAAAAAACTGGCAAAAAAACAGAGGTGTCAAACTCTGCAAATTACAAGCGGATAACAGCGGAAGCCACACGGAAATATGACCTCTAACGGCTTTACTCTGACGAAATGTCTCCCTGAAAACACAGGATTAGTGCTTAGCGAAATATTCAAAGATCCTCCGATCGTACCATACAAAAGGGGCAAAACTTCCTAAGCGGCTACTACACGTGAATGGGAGTCGCGCAGGCCTGTCACCTTATTGTTATCGTTGGGCAATTCTGACGATCGGAAGGTACTGTACTGATTTAGCTATTTAGTCGCAAATGAACCACACTGGCCTCGAATTTCGATCTAGTATACTTCAGGACTCTCTGAGCTGTTTCTCCCCCAAAATCCATCTTGAGGATCTCTGAAAGCGTTTTCAATTTGTTTTAGATCATAATCTCGGCCATTTCGAAACGAACTTATTTGATCGCGCTGAAATAGTAATGGAGGCCGGCAAATACAAACGCTTTTCAGGGACGCTTGAACTCGAGATCTAAACCAAGGACAAAGGTCGTGGCAAAGACGCCGATCCCGCAAGTCCTCGCGCCCGTGTCCCTTTGCTGGCCTCCCATGAGCGTTTGCGGGAAAAACGTCGATACCTTGCGGGCGTGCAAGCGATCAAATCGAGATTTTTTGCGGCTATATACCGGAAATACCTACATTCTCTCTTCTTCTCTCTCTATTACGCGGGGAGTCCTAAGGTGCCTCCTCAGGTTTTTGGCCCTCTGGGGCCAAAAACCCTGCGGGGGCAATGAAGCTTATCGTTGGATTCAGCGAGTGACAACAATGGGGTAACAGGCCTACGCAACTCCTATCCGCGTGTAATAGCCGCTTTAGGAAGTTTTGCTCGAACTAGTATATCTCTAAGGATCTGCCCCTTTTGTATGGTACGATCTGGGATCTTTGAATATTTCGCTAAGCAAAAATCCCGTGGTTTTGGAAGGACATACGTCATATGTCAGGTTGGCTTCCGCTGCAATCAGCGTGAAATTTGTAGAGTTTGACACCTCTGTTTTTTGCCAGGTTTCTTCTCTCTCGGCTCGTTTGTATTGCCAGATATGTTTTAAGCTCTCTAAATGTTAGCTCTGGAGGAACAAATATTCCGTGGACATGTTAGCTACTTGCATTTTACGTGTTACTACGCCGAGCCTGGCTGTTGAATTAACTGTTACAAGTTATACTGTTTGTTATCACGCAAACTAAACGAAATTAAGTTGCAGCTCTTCAAGATGTATTTACTGTTACTTTTTCGTTTTTATTTACTTCAGACTGTTGAACAAGCAGCTTCGCCCGCTACCAAGAAAATGAAGCCTGAGGGAAAATGGAAGCTATTATCATATTAGTGTCAATAAACAACGCTTTTGTGAACAGAATATTTGATGTCTACCTTCGCTGTGTCATTTTACTCGCGGAACAAATATCACACGGTGTGGAAATTAAATTCGCAGTAACTTCGGACGAAGACAGTTTTCTTCCATACATTTCTGTTTTTATTCCATAATCCCATAACCTATTATGAAGCAAACCTAAATTTAATTCAATGACGCTGCATTGTGATGTTGTGAGAAGCCCCTTTCATCGCAGCGCCTCGTCGACCGGCAAATTGAATTATACACTGTTGCTACCAAATAACGTCACGTGAACGAAATCCTGTGCAACGATTGGTTTATGGTTTGTCTTGGTGAGGTTATCAAAAATGATAACGATCCCGGACTGTTAATACATAGAAACAGCTTACCATTTGCTACAAGCCATGTGCTGAGAATATAAAGCTGCTTTCGCCGATTCATCATTGCAAAACTTTAAGCGTGTATAGGCATGTACCACTTGGTAGAAGTATGTACCTCGATTGCCTGAAGCAATGGTAAAATGACTCAGATGTTGCCGCCCTAAAAAGCATTTTTAAACCAATAAGTATTGTTTGAATGCTTTTTGAAACGTAGAAAAAGATTCATTTGAATTAAATGAACTGGCTCTAACTTTCAATTTGAGGGGCTTTCAATTTGAGAGATTTTCAGATTTCAGATTTTTTATTGTGTTCGACTGTATTCATTATATTTTGACAATCGATCTATTTAACAAGCAGATCCCATGTTGCCGTGCGTCTGTTCAGTAATAGATCACATGTACATACGACGTCAAAATGTGGTAAGAACATAAAAAATGGCACATGAGGCGTAGCCGAGAGTGTCACTGATGTTCTTACCACATTTTGACGTCTTCTGTGATCTATTACTGAACAGACGCACAGCAACATGGAATCTATTTGTTTTATATAATAACGAAAGGCCTTTTTTATTTCGAAATACTTCAACATAACGCGAAAGCCGGCCTTTGCCCCGCATTTGCCCAGGTTTGCGAAGACGAAAAAAAGCCATTTGACGTAATCTATTATCTATACAAAATGAAGCAATTTCATTGATTACTGTGCGTAGCAAAGAATTGTGATTGGTCGAGGAAAATCACGCCACTGTCAAACCTGACTGAGCATCGCTTCTCGTAGAATGAAAACTTACAGCAAAAGCAGAATTGAACTGCGAAATCTACAAATCTTGAAGAAAATGCTGCAAAAATCAAGTCAGTTTTTGTCATCAGAGCAGTCCTGTGAACCGAAAAGCTTGGACGTTGCCTTGAAAATTGCAGGAGTTGAAAAAATACCCTCGGAAAACTTGTGGTTGCGGTCAACCTAGAGGCCATAGAGTTTTGAATGAAAAGAGCGTAAATGACGGTGAAGATTTTTGTCCTCTGTGGTTGGTGATTCTCAAATCAGTTTGTTATAGTGTCGGAGACACATTTTAGCTGCGATACTGTCGACCGTGAGCTGTGGTTAGCCATACTTAACTCCCTGCTGTGCCCTGAAACGGATTCGCATCGGAAGGCAAGGTTATGAAATAATTTTACCCGATTTTAAGAAGTGATGTTTTCATGTGTTTTCCTGACATCAATCACTGTGTCAACAGTTGTTTTGACGCTAGGAAAAGTTGATTTTTTTAAATAAATTAATATCAGAAACATTTTGTTTATTAATTAGGTTTGTTAAATTCGAGATAAAGCAATGGTTGTCGGTTTATTTTGTGCGTGGTTTAGTGTCGCTCGACTGCCGACTGAGACTGCTCAAAATTTTTTTCTGGATCACTTTCTAAACGAAACGGCTTTATCTTTCTTCTTTTGGCTTCTCGAACCTGTTCAATGCCTCGGAAAGACTTTTTTGTACTTTATCTTTTGCCCAGTCACGTAAAATATTATCCTAATTCTCAAAACATTCCGTCATTTTATAACAGCAGAGGGAAAAACTTTTGTAATGATAACGTCAATCGTGCATCTGTCCTTTAATAGATCATAGGCGAGGACCCACATTAATGCCGACTGAATAAGCTCTGGGTCATTATATAAAGACTCAGTTTGCATGCATACGGGTTAGATGTTTCTATTTCAGTATTATATTAGAACCCAAGTTATTCTCTTGCCGTTTTGAATTGGGTTTCTTTCACGCACTATGATCTGATTAGAGGACAGATGCACTGGCGATTGACGTCATCGTTACAAAGATTTTCCCTCTGCCGTTTTAAAATGGCGGAAAGTTTTGAGAATTAGGATAATATTTTACGTGACTGGGCAAAAGATAAGCTAAAAAAAGTCTTGCCGAGGTATTGAACAGGTTCGAGAAGCCAGAAAACGAAAGATAAAGCCGTTTCCTTTAGAAAATGATCCGGAAAAAAAATTCGAGCAGTCGCAGTCGGCAGTCGAGCGAGACTAAACCAAGCACAAACTTGAACTTGGTAAGCCGAGAACCATTGCTTTATCTCGAATTTAACAAACCCAATAAACAAAATGTTTCTGAGATTAATTTATTTAAAAAATTCAACTTTTCCCAGTGTCAAAACAACTGTTTACACACTGATTGATGTCAGGAATGACACATCAAAACATCACTTCTTAAAATAAATCGGTAAAATAAATACATAACCTTGCTTTCTGATGCGAATCGTTCCTGTCCGTTTCAGGGCACAGCAGCGAGCTAAGTATAGCTAACCACAGCTCACGGCCAACAGTATCGCAGCTAAAATGTGTCTCCGACACCATATCAAGCTGATTTGAGAATCACCAACCACAGAAGACAAAAATCTCCACCGTCATTTACGCTCCTTTCATTCAAAAACTCGAATCAAATGGCTTCTAGGTTGACCGCAACCACAAGTTTTCCGAGGGTATTTTTTCAACTCCTGTAATTTTCAAAGCAACGTCCAAGCTTTTCGTCTCACTGGGCTGCTCCGATGACAAAAACTGACTTGATTTTGCCAGCATTTTCTTCAAGATTTGTAGATTTCGCAGTTCAATTCTGCTTTCGCTGTAAGTTTTCATTCCACGAGGAGCGAACGCTCGAGTCAGGTTTGACAGTGGGCGTGATTTTTCTCGGACCAATCACAATTCTTTGCTACGCATAGCAACCAATGAAATTGCTTCATTTTGTATAAATCATAGATCAC